>PVJI01016688.1:0-37637 GCA_004026765.1 Micronycteris hirsuta | reverse complement strand
GGCAGCCCACTGTTATTGGTTCAACGGTCTCCCCCCCACCGCCCCCTCATCCCCCTGAGTTTCTGCCATTACTGCCTGGCCCTTTGTCAACCCCTGCCCCCGGCGATAAGCTCAGGATGTGCTAAGCAAACATCACCACAAGCTGCCGCCCCATCTCACCACCAGCACTGATTACATAGTAGGGGTTCCAGATACACTTATTGATTGACTGGTAGGCACTTAATGCTTGAGCTCAGTTCTCCAACCTCGGCCGCTGGCCCCCCTGCCACCGGCACTTCAGGCCCAGCCATCCACCCTGCCTGCCTCTCGGGTTTATTGCCACAGAACTCCCGCTGTCCTAAAAGGCTGATCGATGAGGGCCTGCCCAATGACCACTCAGACTAATGAAATCATGCAGCGACTCAGAAGCGGTGGTGCTTCCCTACCACCTGCGGATGAAATGAGAAGCAAGCGGCCCAAGAGGCGGGGGGGGGGGGGGGTGCGGCGCGGGCCAAGGCTGGAACGCACCTTCTTCACCCGCGTGGCCCCCAGCCTCGGAGCGGGAGTGGTGGGCAGATAGCTTTGGGCCAGCGTTCTGTCTCCAGACCCCCTTCTGGAGCAGCCCCAACTCAAAGGGAAGAGGACACTGAGCCTTAGCAGGCTCCTTGGGAAGGCTTTAAAGAACCAAATAAAGAGCCAGTGCTTTCCTGGGACCCACTGTCACCTCGGGGAGCAGTTCAGGGGAGGGAGAAGCGGAGGCAGGCTCCCAACCCCTCTTCCCCTGCTGTGTTTCAGTAGCAGGAGGCATCTCTCCCCCAGCCTGACAGATCTCCCAGGCCTGCCCTGCTGAGACGCTGGCAGTGGGTGGTGGGGGTGCCCCTGTCTGCATCAGGAGGACTTTTAGGGAAGAGGGGAGCAGGGCCTCCTTTCCCCACCACCCACAAGACAAGGTCTGCTGGGCCCTCTGAATCAGCTCTTGGCCAGGACTCAGCCTCACGGTCAGGGAGAGCAGAAGTTCACTCTCGTCAGCTTTAATGTAGACCCACCCACGGCTCTTGCACACTTCCTGTGAGGGCAGTTCAGCACTCAGCCATGCTGAGCAGAACGAGATCCAGGGCAGGAGTTCAAAGGACTCACAGACTAGAAGAGGAGAATACGGGGAGACGAGTGATTGAGGCCGAGCTACGTGCCTCCGAAGAGAGAAGTTGGGGCAGAGGAGGGGTCCCGGAGGACGAGGGGTCCAGCAGGCTCACAAAGAGGCCAAGGCCCGGGCCACGCCCACTGAGAAATAATCACCAGGGTAAACACTGCTCTGGCACGCACCTCCCATGGGCTGAGCACAGTGGGGACAAGGTGAACTCACACTCACCGTTCTGGAGCTTCCAGCCGAGGGGAGCCAAGTGGCCTGGGACCCGGCAGATCACAGCCTGTAACTTGAAGCTTAACCCAAACTCAGTGCTCCTCCCTGGGCGCCCCCCTGGAGAGGCAGGGAGTGCTGGGGCCCAGGAGGGAAAAGAAAGGGAAGGAATAATTGGTGAGTCTGCCTGGCCCAGGGTGAGGGTGTTCCACAGGTCAACCCCTCCCGTCCTCACTGTGGCCCAGGGACAGCTCTGCCGTTAGCATTGTAGGGATGAGGAAGGTGATGGAGAAGAATGTAAGTGCCCACGGCTGGTAAGGAAGGGCACCGGCCTGCGGCCCTAAAGCCCACATTTTTTCTGCCAGCCAAGCTACTTCTGAGTAGCCAGGTCTCCAATCAGAGATCATCAGCAAAAAAGAAAAAGAGCAGGTAGCATGTCCCAGCTGAGAGCCCCTGCCTGACCAGTAAACAGATCAATTGTCAGAGGAGACAAGATAATAAGATTTTCTTCCCGAAGTTCCGCTCTGTCCATTTCTGCTGGGCTGGAACGAGGGCGGCTGGTGGCATTTCAGCTCTCCTCTTGGCAGGCACTAGAGCAGCTCCTGGAAAGCGAAGGCAGTTTCGGAAGTCACCCCTGAAGCTTCCAGGCTTCCCTGAACACTCCTCACTTCCTCCAAGCCGGCCCTCCCCACCCCCACGGGGCCTGACACCTGCCTCCCTCACCCACAGCCCCCCGGGCAGAGCTGAGCAGCCCGCCAGAGGAGAGCCCGGCTGGCCGGGGTGCCTCACAAAGCATTCGGAAGCCCGAGTCACTTGAGCTAATCAGAAAGAAACTGAGAGAGAAAATGGAGCAAGTATTAAGCCTGAGAAAATTACATTTGTCAGCCTTGCACATACAATTACACTAACCAAGCGGCTGGGATAATGCAGTCGCAGAGCCCCAGACCTCTCCTCTCCCTCTCCCTCACCTAATGAACAGTAGGGGTGAGGAGGTGTGAACAGGCTCCGCCATCCTGCCTCTCTCTAAAAGCCCAGGTTAGGACAGGCAGGACCCCCAAGGCCTGGTGACCCCGCCTCAGCTTCCTTACCCCTCTCTTCTCCTCCTGCAAGCTCACAGGCTGTGTAGGGACAGTGGAAAGGAATCAGTTCAGTTCGATTGAGAACCAGCCTAAATGGGCCCAGCCCACAGGCAACCCTAGCTCACGGAGCCCTGGCATCGCGCCACAGTCTGGCCTCCGAGCTGGCCGGTGAGAGTTGCTTTACCGTTTCTGAGTACACACCTCTTGCCAAATGGGAGGTGGGGGCAGGAGGGGGTGGTAATTAAAAACATGTAGGGTCATGAAAAGAGCGCTGGACCAGGAGTCAGAGCCCCTGGGCGTGGCCCTGGCTGGCCCACGCCAGCAAGCTGTGGCCCTGGGCGGTCCCGCCTCTGCACGCCTTCCCTCCCCCCACCTGATGCCTGGGCACGTCAGCCCACACGCAGGTAACGGAGCTCGTGTGAGTGGGGCTCACAGAAACACAGACAAGGGTGGAAAACTGGTATTTTTAAAAGTCAGGGTTTGAAGTAGACGGTCTCCAGGCCCTCCCCACCCCCAGCCCCATGGGTCTGCGGGGTGAAGGGATGCGGCGTGAGGGAGCCCGAGCTGTCCGTGGCTGGCTCTCTAATTAACCCGTGGCACTACTCATGTGCCCAGAAGGAAGAGTGACAGACCGTCCATTCCCACGTAATGCTCCTGTGATTCAAGAACAGATGCCAATTCCAATGAGGAAGTTTTATGTGTTTCATATAAATTGATTGGGTCTATTTCTGCTAAATGTATTATCCATTCACTGCAGAACAACTATTAGAGTTAATAGAATTTGTAGCTAGCGCCATTACGTTCCAAGCACACCCTTTGGGGGATGACGGCACTGCTGGAGGGCAGGCTCTGCCGGACCAGCCCCCCTCCCTGGGAAGCTGCCCTCCCACTCCCTGGGGGTCTCCTTTCCATCAGAGCCCTCTGTGCTCAGGCCCTGCGGGCCCAGCCACGCTCACTTCAGCAGCACACCGAACAGTAAAGCTTTACCCAGCTCTTAAATAAATAAATGTATTCCAACCCAACTTCAAAAATCCTATCATCTTATATCTGCTGGCACTGCAGGCAGCCGGGTGCCAGGTCAGGGCAGAGAGGAAGCTGGGATTCCTGCTGCAGCCATAGCTCTTGGCTGTGTGCCCATTCTGGAGGCAGAAGGCATTGGAAGGACAGGAAACAAGTAACAGTAGGAGGGCCAGGAAGCCCCACTCACTCTGGGGGGACCCTCAGATTGGGCTCTGGGGTTCACGGCCTCACTAACAGCTTTCCCCGGAAATGCCTGGACTTCGGGGGTACCGCAGCGAGCAGGTCAGTCGTCAGTAACCTAGAGCCAGCCAGGGGTTCCTCCTGTGCACCCTCGCTTCATCTGCTCTGGTCACCTGGCTGGGGAAAGGGGACCCTCTGGTGCTGCTCATCAAAAGCGCAGATTCCTGGGCTCCACAGGCCTGTGGAATCTGCAGGTCTGAGAATGGGAGGTCAGACTCCACATTTGTAATGAACTCTCAAGGAAAGCCTGATTTGAAACAAAGTTTTATGTGCCCCAGATGGCAGCCCCACTTTCTCAACACAGATGAGGAGCCTGGGCCGTGGGAAGGCGAGGAGGGGGCTCAGAGCCACAGGGCCTCCCTGTGAGGGTTCGGCTCTCAGACAGCCAAGGCCTCGCTTGGTGTGTTTGCCCTTCACACGGCAATGAGGAGCACCAGTCGCTGAGCAGGGCTGCGTGCCGGCAACTGCGGTGGGTTCTTCCGTCGTACGCGTCACCTCGTTTATTGATGCTACAATCTGCTGCCCCTTTCACAGACGAGGTAACTGAGGCCCACAGAGGTTGAGTAACTTTGCCCTAATTTATGCGGCTGATGTCAAAGGCTAAGGAGTGAGGTTTTTAATCACATAAAAAAGTGAACTTCTCTAACCCAGGTAGCGTTGGGAAGGGCACAGTTGTGGTGAAGACATTTTAAAGGAATCCCACCGTTGAAAAGGTCTTCTGGAGGAATCAGGAATCGCGCATCTCTGAGGAACCTTGTTTCTGCCGTCGGTGTTTGCTTCAACAGCGCACACCTGCACCTCCCCTGATATTCAAAACAGCGCTCCAGGCACACAAGGCTCCCCGACGCATGTAAGAGAACTACATGTTGCAGCTGATCGGTGTCACCCGCCCCGCCAGCCTCCACGGGGGGGCGCGCATGGCACTCTGTCAGCACCCACTCAGCTGGGGGTGGCAACTCTAAGAGTCGGCCATAGATACAGAAACCGGTTAGGGCTCTGGCACGTCCCCGCTCAGCTGGCCCACTGTTTAACCAAGTGCTTCCTGTTCTCCTTATTTGACTAATTTTAGAGCCTCATCTGTTTACAGCAAGCAAACTAGCGATGGCACACGAAGCGCCAGCCTGAATGAGGCTCCTGGGCCCCCAGTCACTGCGGCAGGTTCAGCGCCGTCCCAATTAGGATGTCACTCTTCATTTGGGTGCGCTCCCTCCCCAAACATGACTCCAGGAAGAGAGGTGGCGTGAAACTAATTCGTGACTCATGGTCACCATTACCGACGTAAAGGAGTCCCTTCTAGCGTGAGCAGCTTTGCACGCTGGAGAGCCCGTCCACATCCCTGAGGGATGGCCAACACCGAGGCTCGGAGGCTGCTTGGCTGCCAGGGGAGAGAAAGCACCTCCACAGGGACCTGGGGATGGCGACAGGTTAGAGCTGAAGGCTCCCCGGGCAGAGCGCCCACCTGCAACAGAGCGTCCCGGGTGGGCGCTCCCTGAGTGCACACGGCCCACAGCTGCTCGGCCTGTTTGGTGCGTCTCGTTCCATCCCTCCAGGCTCCGCCAGGCTCCCTGAGGATGACACCACTATCAGGAAGCAATGCGGCACAGTCTTTAAGCACACGGACTACCTTTGTTCAAGTCCCAGCTCTGCCACTCACTTCAAGCCACTGCCTTGTCCTTCCTGTGCCTCTGCTTTCCCACCTTAAAGCATGGAGCCGACATTCTCAGTGTTTACATCCCACAGGTTTGTGAAAGGATCACGTGAGTGGATGCGTGTCAGGGGGCTGCGTGAGCCATGGCTCTTCCCCCCGCTGTAGAGTGGGGGACACAGAGTCGGAAAGTTTCTGGGACTCGCTGCAGCAGTAAACTGCAAAGCCAGGGCCCAGACTCCGCCCAGCTCACTCCAAAGCCTTCCCGCCCTCACCCCAGGCCCCCAGGAACAAGCCCAAGTGCCGCCCAGATGCTGACCACGGTGTGGGAGAAGCTCCTGCTGCATCCAGACTGACCCATCTCCTCTGCCCATTCCGGAGATTTGACTCAGCGTTCAATGCAGAAAATATCATTGCTTTCTAGCCAATGTTTTAGCCGAATTCTAAAAAAGAAAAAACTCATGTAGAGCCGAGTTCATTTTAACCAGCATGTGCTGTGTGCCTGCTCTGTGCCAAGCCCTGTGCTGGTGCCACTCTTGAAAACTGCCACCCCGAGCTGGGTTTACGTAAGCCCAATATGAAGCCACTGTCATCCCAGCACAAGAAAGACGCCAGTTCCCTTTCTGATGTCCAGTCGCGCACACCTGGAATTAGGACGGGATCCCCACCCCGTGGCTCTGACTCTGTCTTGCCCAGGAGGGTGAGAAGTTCTTTATCCAAGATGGATGCTTTGCAAATTCTACAGATCATCCTTTTTTTTTTTTTTTAAAGAAATCCAGCATCCTCTGAGAAAGCCAGGAATCAATTAGTGTTACTTTCACTTTAGAAATGCCCAACCCTGGACCCCACTGAGAAATAGTACAGCATTGCCCAGCTCTGCTGGACTCCAAACCGGAGACGGACGAGCCTCTGATCTAACGTGGCAGGCTGGTGGCTGGAATTACAGCAAACTGAGGACAAGATGCCTCAACACCATGCCACGGCTCCCCTCGGTGATGGAGAGAACTCATTCTCTGTCTCTCTCTCTCTCTCCCAGCTGGCCTGAGAAAACAAGCTGTTCTTTCCCATTTGCTTCGGTGAAAGGTCACATAAGTGCGAGACAATAAGTGGTCCAAGAACTCTGGTCTCAGCACGCCCTGATTAAGATCATTTAGCTTTAAGACCATCAGAACACTAAAGGCCCCTCCATCAGTGCAAGTGCATTAGGCACTTATTACTTGGGAAGTTCACTTTTAATTATCGTCTTTCTCCCAGACTTGCTGGTTGCGCCTGCAAAACAACCCTGCATCCCCTCGGAGCCCATTCAGCTCTGTGCAGTGAAGCTTCAGTGGTCCTGGACAGTGAGATGTTATTTTGTTTAGATTCATCTGGGCCTGGAGCTGGACAGAGGAACTAGGAGGAGAAAGACTGAAATCCTAACTCCAGATCACAAAAGGGGATTCCCCCCACTTGCTCTTTCGGGGTGAAGAAGAAAAGCAACAGGAGGTGGAATTGCCGTAGTCATCACTGAGTCAGGGAGGGCCTCCGCCCAGCCAGTGCCCTCCGCACTGGGTGCTGACCCAAAAGATGAGAAGGCCAAAGAAAGTACTGGCCACGGGCAGGGCTTTGGAGAGGCTGGATCGTTATCTATTGCTTCTTAACAAATTACCATAATGTAGCAGCTTAAAATGACACGCATTTGTTATGTTAGTTTCTGTGGGCCAGGAAACCAACAACAGCTCAGCTGGGTCCACTGCTTCTTAACTTCCCATAAGGTTACAATCAGGGTGTTAGCCAGGGCCCGGACTCATCTGAAAGCTCAAGTAGGGAAGGCACCGTCACTCCACACTCACGTGGCTATTGGCAGCGCCTGGTCCGGGGAGAGGAAAAAAGTATAGAGAGGTATATGTAGGGCTGGGCGCAAGTAGGTTAATAATAATAAATACTACAATCATTAGTTAATTACTAATACAAGAATAAACTGTGCTTCGTGTGCTCACAACTATAAACCTGTTTTTCCCACCCCTGTATAGAGAGACTGCTAACAAGATGAAAGTTATAATCTTAAGTAACAAAACCGCAAAAATACCCTGGCTGTATACCCTTCTGTTAGTTAGAAGCAACCCACAGGCTTGTTCATGCTAAAAGGGAGGGGATTATGCAAGGATATGACAGCCAGGAGGTAGAGATTTGGGGGACCATCTTACAGCCCACAGACACAAACATTCGCAAAGCACCTACTTACTGAGTGCCAGGTAATAGCGAGATGCTAAGTGGATCATCAGTGAGTCCCAAAGACCGAGGCTCTGGCTGTGCACCTTCCGGAGAATCGAGCACTCTAGGTCCCGGTTTCACCTCACCCATAAAGCAGGGGTACTAATTATACCTGCCGCCGTTCTTTCTCAGAGCTGGCTTTGGGGAGCAAATGAGGCTTCAAAAGGTATGAAAGAATGTACTAATATCAAGTGTTTTGTGATATCGTTCCTAACCTTGTTATTAAAATGGGTCAATTCACTCATCCTTCATATGTTGCCTGCCATAAATTTTCAGTGTGTTCATATTTCTCCTCCTTCCGATCTGTGAGCTGGGCACTCGTGTTTGTGCAGGTGTGTGTGCTCTGGGAATGTTTCCTCAAGGTCTGTGCAAAAGTCTCAAGGAAATTCCAGTTTCTGGCCTCTTAAACCTAGCCATGTTAAAAAAAGGGGGGGCAAGTGTTTTGCATTTTGGGTTCTCTTGTTTAATCAGCTCCCCCAACTCAGCTATCATCGGTTTGCAGGTGAACCCCTCCAGCTCCCCTTGGGGGAAATAAACAACTCATGTGGGGGCAGAGGATTTTCCAAAAGACCCACTCATCAGTATGAATTGAAAGAGGGTTTTTGGTCTTTTAAAGTTTGTCAGATCTCAGTCATAATGGGGACTCCAGAACTTCTTCCAGGAAGTTTTTCAAGCAAATCCCGGGTGATTGGGTCTGGGAGGGCTGATTTGGCTTCTATAGTGAATACTAACAGTTACTTCAAAATAATGTGAGAGCAAATCTCATTTAATTATTAATAAGTAATAGTTAAATAAGTTTATTTGATTATTATTTACTTATATTATTTATGATAAATAAATAGGCATTATTTATTATTTATACAATTAAATAATTGTATTTAACTATTATTGGTTAAATTACTGACACATTGAATGATCCTCTTCCAGGATCAAAGTTAACAAGTCAGGAAAATAAGCCATATCTCGAGCTTGTCCAGGCATCTAACGAAGGACCCGAAGCGCTCCCCGGCCTCGGAGTAGCTCCTCGGAGAGGCGAACCGCTTCCTTTCCTCCCAGCAGCTTTATGACTGTGACCCCACTAACTAGTCCATTCAGTCCATCCGCGGGATGATTGAACTCCATCAACCCTCGGGGCAGTGGAGTGTCCACACTGCTAAGGAGTAGGACCGGAGCGTGTTCTTACAGATTGCAGGGCTCCCTGGACCTCAGCACTGTGGGCGTGGGTTTTCAAATATGTGTGTGTGCTTGTGTGTGTGTGTGAATGAGTATGCGGAGGTGTGTGCTGGCCCCCAGAGCTGCTGGCCCCCGGAGCACCTGCCCCCTTTCTGCTGTGCAGTCCTGGGTTAGAGACAAAACACCTCTCAGCAAACCTCCGTCTGTGCTGCCAGAACCCCTCTGGTTCGCTCTGCCCTGCATAGCTCCCCCCTCATACAGGAGCTGCAAAGGGCCACAGGTGTTTCCACGGACCACACGCGGTACCCCCAGCACGCATGAGCTCCCCTTCTGACCACTCACGTGGGTGTGGGGGCCTGGCCTACTCTCTTCTTTCCCTTTGGTTTTGCTTTTGCTGTTCATCTACCAAGGTTTTATCATCCACCTTCTATGTGACCAGCACTGTTTCAGATCCTAGGGAAAAAGCAGTGAACGAAGCCAGCTAAGCCCCACTCCTGTAGAGTGTACACATAACTAGGGAGACAGACACTAAACAAGAGTACAGAGGAGAGAGTCTCAAACAGTGATGTAAGAAAATAAACAAGGACACAGAGACGACAGCGGCAGACGGAGCGTGTGTGCTGTAAGGAGGGGAGGGTTAAGGGAGAAAACCCTACATTCCTTCAAGAGTGCCTCAGAACAGAACTGGATAATACAATCTGTTGTTAATATTAAGACCCTACTTTTTACTCCTAGGCTGCTGTGGCTGGGGAAACTCCCAAGGTCCTCCACGACATAACTACAATTCTCATACACTGTAATGGCCTTGACCATGAAGTGTGTGGAGACACAGCAGAGGGCAGGTGGAGAAAGGGGAGCAGCCTGGGCTGAGCAGGCTGGGCTGGGGAAGTGACCCGAGCCTGGCTCTCCACCAGGGATGACAGGCTGCAGGCCACATGCAGTGTCTCAAGGAGCCCCGGAAGCCCGGTCCCAGTCCAGGCTGGCACTGCTCTTGGAGGGGCGGCAGCAGGAGTCCCTGGTGGGTGGCATTCTCATTGCAAGGAGGCGGGAGATCTGGGTTCTGGGAGGCTCTATTCAGACTGAAGACCGACCCAGCCACTTCTGGGAGCCCAAAGAAGGGTCCGGTCCCACAACTGCTGATGTTAGTTCAGTGGCCTTATATGTGAGCGCTCTCACTGGTTCAATGCCTGATGATGCCGAGACTCGCGTCTCTGTGATCTTCCTGGTCTTTTCTTACACTTGTCTCATGGCCATGATGCTGTACTGCAGGCAGGGTAGGGGAGAAGTATCTCTTCCCTTCTTTTCTCTAGCCTCCAGTCTTATATACGTTGCCTTCTCTTCCTTTCTTTCCTGCCCTTGACATTTGGATTTCCCTCTTTTTCATGTGTTCCTATTCTCCAGTTTATCTCAGGGGGTCTGGGACACAGACCCAGGGGCCGCCGGTTCTTCCCAGCTCCAAATCACTGGGCCGCTAGGGCTGCCTGCAGCTTCTTCGGCCCATCTGCCTGAGGTGTTGGGGTCACAGAGGGCTTGTAAGGGTTTTACCCTCTGCGACTTCGAGCCAGACAATAAGCAAGAACGAGGAAGAATGAAGCAGCGAGGGTTCCTGGCCTCCGGCACTGCACCTCCCTCTCAGGAGCCAGAGCACCTGCAACAGGAGGCAGCAAACCCCACTAACTCCACCCCGTGGGCAACAGCAGACCAAGGCTTCCTCTCCCCAGTCTGCGGACAAGAGCAGATAAGGGCAGAAATCAATGATTCCTCAGGCCTGCGTGTGGCAAAGCTTCCTTCGAACCACGGCCCCTTCCCACTTCAGCCTCAAAACCAAATCCATTAGGTGTAGCCACCAGATGGGCGAGTCCCCAGCCCCCACATGGTATCAAATACTCATTAGCACAGCTCTGGCCTGAAGCCAAGGGGGATGGGGGGTGGGGGGAATCACCAAATTAGCCCCGAGGCGTCCCTTAACTTAATTTTTACAGTTCTGCTTTCAGGAGAGTGTGTTTCCCGGTGACCTTTCTCTTCTCTCCTGTGTTTCTGACTTTCCCTTGGGGAGCAGGAGGTGACTGAGCCCACCACAGAGCAGCCTCGCAGGAGCCATTAAAATGCCCTCAGGTTCCCCCCGTGGGAGATGTTTAGGGTAACTCAGCTCCGAAGGCAGCTTTTATCTCCACAGGCCTGACCTGTGGCCCCGCTGAGGGGGAGCCCCTCGCCAGGCGGCCCCCTTCAGTGAAGCAGTGTCTGCCTCCGGCAGAGAGGGGCCTCTGGTCCATCCCCTGGGGGACTGGGCACTTTCAGGCAACCTGTCTAGAGCAGCTTTGTGAGCGCAGAGGAGACGAAGATGTGAAAGTGAAAAAGAAGTCATGTGCGTGAACACAGCCAGTACAAAGGGCAGGGCTGGTGCTACAATTATTGATGTTACCACCTGCTAACTTCTCATTTAAAAAGAAAAAACCAAGAGAGAAAGCTTAGCACTAATGAATGAGGCACGTGTTGGGGTGGGGGGTGTACTTGAGCGCGTGCACGTGTGTGCACACAAATTCAGACGGAGAGACGAACTAGAGCAACCTGGGAAAGCCACCCACTGAACACGGCGCTGCAGAACATATAACCGTGAGTGGCCCCACCCAGCCTCAGTGCGCTCCATCCTCACAGGGCCCTTGTTCATCTTTCCCGCTGACTGCTGTCTCGTGACAGAGACGTGGTCATTCTCCCTCCTTTCCTGTCTGCTCACCCACCATGGTTTGAAAAAGCGGGACTCGCTGCGGGACGAAGGTGATACCTTCATCCCGCACTGTAGCTAAACACATTGAATTGAAGGCCTAAAGATTCCCAGCCCTGTTCATTCACAACCATAGTAACGTCATTTTTTTTTTAGAAAAATAGTCAATCCCTTTTAGATACAAATCTAAAGAGTTTCTATATATTTTTAAAGATTGTATTTATTTATTTTTAGAGAGAGGGAAAGGGAGGGAGAAAGAAAGGGAGAAAAACATCAATGTCTGGTTGCCTGGCCTGCAACCCAGGCGTATGTCCTGACTGGGAATCGAACTAGCGACCCTTTGATTCACAGTCTGGCACTCAGTCCACTGAGCCACACCAGCCAGGGCAGTAACATCCTTTTATCTGAAATTATACTTCCCCTATCTTCCACCATCCACCGGATATCTTCCAAAATATAAATACATTCCAAAACTCTAAAATAAAGGCTTCCTGCATCCAGCTGTCCCTCAGCCCAATATACAAGAGAAGTAGAGGGCCACTTTCACACCCTCACCCAGCATTGGGTATAACACAGAGTCAACACAGGAGGACTTGCTGAAGCGCTAGGGAAGCACATCTGACAGTAGAGAGAGAAGAAAGTCAGTATGAAATGTTTACGTCAGTGGAGGGTCAGATAGCCCCAAAGCACTGGTTAATGCTGGGTAGCACTTCCAAGAAAAAGTTAAATTGTACTTAGCGGGTGCGTTTTTAAACAAAGGGCAGGACGTGATGTAACAGCAGATTCTGGGCCACAGCCATGGCAGACGTCGGTGAGGTGAAATCTGAAAACCCCGCAGCCCCCGGAATAGAAATGCAGGCTGGGACCTGACCAGATAGATGGAAGGAAGGGGTTAATCACAGCAAACGGCCTCCGGCTGTTCCTACATTAAAGTTTTTCAAGGATCCTGGGAACCGGGCAGTAATGGCAGTAACAGCATAGTCCTTCTTAGCTCCCTGAATCCTTACAAAAATCAGAGCAACCACATATCAAAACTGAGAACCAATGGGTATATGCAACAAAATTATTTTATAACATATGCCCCTCCAACCCCGAAATACAAGTGGGCAAGGACGAAGCACGAACAGCCAGGAGATCTGCAAAGTGTCAACACCTGAACAAGAGAAAGACAGGGAAGCAGAAGGTCGTCTTACAACCTTGAGAACAGGAGAAACCCAAAATGACCAGCAGATATTTGCTGGAAATGACAGAAAGCCAACCTGAGAACACTTCTGAAACTGGGAGAGGCTTCGCCCTGCTCGGTGATGTGTGAATGCGCGGAGCCCATGGAAATAGCCGAGGGAACGAGGGCAGTCTGGCCACTGAGCCGCCCTTCTAGGGAAGAGCCCACACTAAGAAGGAATTTCTGGGGGTGAAATCAATGGTGGGTAAGATGGGGGTAATAGAGAGAGAGAGAGAGCATTTCCAGATGTAAGAGTAGCTGAAAGAAACAGAACCAGAAATATCAGAAAGTAAGCTACCATATTTTAAAATGCTGTATATTTTTTAAAAAGAAGAATAATAGAGGAAGTTCTGTGAAGTTAGAAAATCTCCTGAACCCTAAAAGTTCTAGAAAACGAATTTTACATAAAAATGTATAACAGATAAGCACCAAGATCTCATCACATACAGAATTACAATAAGAATTTTAAAAGAACACAGAGGACAGAATAACACTTGCACAGAAAAAATGAAAGCATCCCCAAAAGACAGATCAAAAGAATAACCTTCTATTTCAAAATGAGTTAAATGATCATAAAACAACGATATAAGACATGAAAAATAGCATGTCAGTATTACAAAAGATGAGAAATTAGGTGGCAGAACTCAGAAAATAATGTAAAATAAAAGGAAAAAATAATTCAGAGATTAAAATTAAGTTAGAAGGAATGTAAGAGCAAATAAACACATATTAATGCCTTACAAGAACTAGAAGGTGGAAATAGAATTTTTTTAAAAATAAGAATGATGACATGCCCGGCTGGTGTGGCTCAGTGGATTGAGCGCGGGCTGGGAACCAAAGGGTCCCAGTTCGATTCCCAGTCGGGGCACATGCCTGGGTTGCGGGCCAGATCCCCAGTGAGGGCCATGTGAGAGGCAACCACACATTGCTGTTTCTCTCCCTCTCTTTCTCCCTCCCTTCTCCTCTCTCTAAAAATAAATAAATAAAATCTTTAAAAAAAAAAAAAAAGAATGATGACATACATCAAAGCTAGGCAAGGAAGACCCAACACACAGCCAGCAGGTGCGTCTGAAGGTGAGAACCTAGAGGTGGAGCAAAACAAACACTTACAGCTATAATTCAAAAAAAAGTTTCTTATTGAAACTAGTTATTAAAAGAGTACTCTGTATCTGAGAATATGGGCCCAGAATGAACCATACCAAAGAATATTCTAGTAAAATCACCAAACCTTTAAAGAAAAAAATACTTTAGGCACCTAAAAAAAAAAACAACAACAAGTGATTTATTAGACAATAAAATATAGATTTTCATGAGTTTTTTATAATAATTCTTTATGCCAGAAGAAAATAGAGTAGCACAAAGGCAGAAAACATCATAAAAAATCAAGAACTCAAAGAATATTGCTCCTATGACGCCTTCCTAAAGAATCTCCTTGAAAACAGGTTTCAGACAGCCAAAACGACCAGAGATGTGCGCATGACTACTGTGAGCACTAAGCACGTAGCACTTACAGAAGGGAGACTGGGCGCTAAAGAGGAAAGAGCACCGCGTGTGATGGGAATGGGCCCAAAGCGTGCGACAGTGCAGGTGGGACACCACTCCAGGGAATTATAGGAGGATAAAGAGTACATAAATGTATAACTATATATATAAGTTTATAATAATTTAATAGTATACAATCATATATGTGTATATATAAATTTAACAGATTTCAGGTTTTCTATTGATGATGGTATTGTAGGAATATTTTTACCCTGATACTATTGTGTGTATAATGAAGAATAAAGTGAGTGAGTAATTATTCTAGTTCTGTTAGAATATTCCTGAGAACCAAGATTCTCAGTGTGGGAAAAGAAATACAGATGAATACAGAAGAGGTTAAACCTAAAACTCGGTAGTCCTAAGTATGAACTGGAAGCACCAATGGGCCATCAGAAGGCATTGGGTCATTTCCATATGTGTGTATGCATAAACACACACATGGATTTCCTGCCTCTGTCCACTGAAAAAGCCTAAAAACAGTCACCAGCCCAGTAGCTATAAGGATCTATAGCCCTCAGATTGTGTAACCAAAATACCTTTTCCCGAAGAAAACGGTCTTGGAGAAAATGGCTGAATCCAGGTCTAGGGAAGGCATATTTTGTCACAGCAGATAGCAATGAAGCAAAAGAACTCAAGAAGCTTACCACTGACCAAAAATGTGATTAATTAGAACTCAAAAATATGTTCCAATTCAAGGGTTCATATCATATACAACCAACTAATTGGCCAACTTTAGGGGATGATAGAGGAATAATTCATGACCTTAAAAACTATAAATAAGGAGAAATAATTGAGTATTTATCCTGGTTTTCATATATATGGGTGACCAAATAGTAAATGAGAGGAAGCAGCTCTTTATAAATGTATTCCAACTAATAAATTAAAAAAGAAAAACAGGTATAATTTGAGTACCATTGTTTTGCAAACCCCAGTAAATCCATGGACCTAGGCATTAAGCTTCAACAACTGCCAACATCAGAAAGAGAAAGCAATAATCAGGCATTGCTCACATATGTAGAAGTGGTCACTGGTCTGTTGTTTAAAGAGTTGAGACAGATGATAGAAATGTTTTAACCTTGCAACAGTTACAGTATACACATTATTTTCATTTCACCCTAATGAGAACAATTTATTAATTTTCATGATGTATTCAAAAAGGGTTACTTTTTCTCGTGGATTCGGGTCATGACTGTGTTTGATGGGATCCATGACGGCCATCAGAATGACCCGCTGTGCTGCGGGTCCGCGAGGTTCTGCTCAGTCCGCAGATGGGGTACATTTCAGTTCCCAGGGTCAGGATCAGAACGGCACAAAAGATCCACATGAGCCATCGGCTGCCCCCCTGTGGTGCGGCCACCTAGGCCTTCAGCAGGAGGCAGACCCTCACTATCGTGATTACTAGCCGTAGTGGAGAACTTACTTGCCTTTGCAGAGCGCTTTCTTTGCATCTAGTTGAGCAGAGGAGATGGCTTAGCAACAGAACAAAGCCAGCACAGTCACTGCCCGGCCTATGTGCTTCAGCATTGCGCTGTGCATTACTAACTGATTTGTTCCTTCTTGGAGGGCTCTGCAGTACACCTCAAATGAAACCCAGTGCTTAGTAAATTTTCCTTTACTCAAATGTCTATAACCTATTAGTATTTTAATGCTTGTGGGTTCTTTATACAACTTAGATGTGAATGAATATTAAACTAGACTTCCAGTGTATGGTGTAAGTAAGAATAACATAAAGAAGTGGGTTTTTTTTCCTTTCATAAATGAGTTTTAACACAATCGTTTTTTTGGTTTGTTTTTAAAGTAAGAGAAGAAGAAAGAGCCAGCCTCCCTCCCTCCCCTGCCCCCAATCCAGGCTCCTCCTTGGGGTCCATTTTATCCTCCCTGATGCCAAAACTTGTTCCAAGCACTTTGCTCAGGGCACCCCACAACACCGACAAGAAGTCTGAGTGATAGGCGTGGGTATCTCCATTTGTTCGTATTGAGAAACTGAGTCTCAGAGAACCTGCACAATTCACCCTGGTCTTGCAGTTCATCCTAAGCAAAATCGGGATGAGAAAACGTGGCCCATCTGGATCCAAAGCCCACACCCCCCTTCCTGCTTCACCAGATGCTCCCCTGGCCAAGAAGTAGAAGCCCAGTGTCTCTGGGAATGTCCTAGAAACTTCAGAACCATGTTAACCTAGGCCAAAGTTATTATGTACAACATCACACTTGCCTGATCCAGTGAGATGTATATATGTATGTATGTATGTATGTATATGTGTGTGTGTGTGTATAAATTCTTTAATTACTAGGACTGAATTAACTAAATGAACTGCCAAGCATCTACCCAGACTGATGAGGCTGAGGCTGTCCCCAAGCCTGGGCTGCTTGCTGTAGGCACTGACAGGGCCTACGGGACAGTCTTCGAGGAGCTAGAGGTCACGGGAGGCGTCGATTTTCCAGCTCCTTCCCTGAGCTCTTCTTTCTCTCCCGCCCCATCCTCATCCCGGCTCATCCCTAGGCGTGGCTGGCTCAGGATCCCCCGTACCCACAGACGCTGCTCTGGCCACAGTGCCCACCGCTGGCAAGAGCACCAGCCTTGGGTGTAGGCAGGAGTCACTGACACACTCACACTGTTAGGGTTTTGAACTTTACCATGACCTTTCATACCATGGTTCCTTTAATCCTAATGCCAATCGAGGTCCCACGATCTGTAAGTGATGAGGCGACCCCCAAACCCAGGTATTCTTGCTGATTTCAAAACCTGCGTCCTCTCCATTTCACCCACCCCACCCCACCCTCTCACCCCTGCACAGCCCACTCCTAGGATTTGGGCAAGAGAGCACTTCTGCTAAAATGCCTTCAGTAAAGAGTTAGAACTTTGAAGGAACAGGTCACCCCTTTATAGTACAAATAGATCAGAAAACCAGTGTTCAGCCATGCGCACCAAAGACGAGCGGATTCATCACCTTCTGGCCCTAGAAACAGCCTTCAGACATTGATATCTTCATCTGAAAAAACGGAGCGGAGAAAAGCATGGAGCGCTCAGTGTCCAGGAGCTGTGTGCGCTGCAGCCCCCGCGAGAACTTCGGCCTCCTGACCTCGGGGTCGGGCAGGGTCCCGAAACCCTCACCGCCGGCCCGGTTTTCAGACCGCCAAGGTTGCCCAGTGTAATCTCAGGCTGACCGCTTCTAATTCGTAGCCCAAATTAGCCTTTCGTTTTTGCATCGTTAAATCACTTGAAAGTTTTCCAAAATTTTCCCTTCAACATTTTACTGAAAAAAAGCTCTATATGCCCAAATTAATCTTTCCATAATTTTCTGTAGGTAGAATTTGATTTAATCTCTTTAAAGGGAAGTAATTTCTTTAATCTTATAATGAGGTTTTTGTATTTGAAGTGAAAGCCATTTATCAAGAATACAGTGGGGTTTTTTTTAAGTTTTTATAGGTTATAAAAAAGGTTAGCATTCCAGCTGACATGGAATCTCACGGCGCCCCAAGATGCAGCCTGGCTCCAAGAGAGAAAACGTGGAAGGAAATGGCCTGGTGGTGGTGGAGGGGTGGGGTGTCCTAAGTGTTTCTGAGGCACCCCCAGAAGGTCATCTAAGGACAGGGCGACGGAGCCCCAGGCAGTGAGGGGGAGCTTGGAAAAGGAGAGCAAGCCCTGAAGACAATGTGACCCGCTTCCCCATTTTTTCACACTGTTTCATCGAGAGCCTGAAAGCTGCTTTCGCTGCCTCTCTAGATCCCAAGGTTAATAATGAGGAGGCTGAGCCCAGGTGAGGACTGACAGATACATAAGACATTAGCTGAGAGTGCAAGTCTTCCCGACCCCACCCGGGGGGGCATGGACCTGGCTGTGTCTAGTTTACTCTTCGATCTTCTCCAGGCTATGAGGATCCTATCCGAAGAGGCCAAATCTTTGGGAACAAGTTAGATGCAGCCACCGCAGCACGATGCCTGCGGTTTGCCCAGCACTGCCCTGGGTTTGATGAGAAACCAGGAAAGGACCCAGCCTCGGCCTATGCCTGCCTCACCTGAAACGGATCTTCCCCTCCCTCCTCCCACTCGCACAGGATTTTTTCATTGCCCTGTGTTGTAGCTGATTGCATCCTTTTTGGTCCCCCTTCGTAGGCAGCGAGCTTCGCAACGCCAGGGTCCAAGTCTGCCACACCTGTGTCTCTCACCTGACCCAGGGCCTGGCATGCAGTTGATCCTCAGTAGCAGTTTCCGGGTTGAAGGACTGAGTGGTGTCTCTTGCCCCAACCTCAATGCCATGTCAGAATTTTAGGGTCCAAGAGCAGACAGCTCGGAGGCAGCCGTGGCAGCGGGAGGGGCAGGCCCAGCGAGTGATGGTCTTTCCTCTTGTGCCGCAGTTCACTGGCTGTTCACCACGTGCGGGGCCAGTGGGCCCCACGGCCCCACGCAGGCCCAGTGCAACAACGCCTACCGGAACACCAACCTGAGCGTGGTGGTGGGGACCGAGGGCCCACTGAAGGGCATCCAGACCTGGAAGGTGCCAGCCACCGACACCTACAGGTGCGTATGGGGCAGGGGGAGCCAAGGGGCAGATTCGCCCTCCTGAAGAGGACTGGGGTCCTGCCTATGGGTGCACGTCCCTGGGGTGCCTGGGTGGCACACCAAGGTTCAGAGGGCACAGATTCTAGTCCGTCTCAGGGTATAAGGCCTGGAAATGGGGAGATTTGAGATAATGGAATATGGCAGCAAAGAAAGATGCATCCTCGACCCTCGAGGAGCCCGCTGTTTGTAGAGATGATATACATGCATGAGCCACTTTAGAACATTCGTTATTTTATTATTAATCATTGTAATTATAGCGGGCTACTCTTTGAATATGACTCAGTGCCTTTCAATGAGGCAGTGCATGTCAAAATGTGTGGGAAACCAAGGCACAATACTCGTGAAATACAATGTTTTTATCCTTGAGCCTCCTTTCCGGGGACTTCACTATTCTCAAGTAAAGTGGCTGTCCTTGAACTCTCGTCCGTGTCCAAACCCAAGCCTCAGGACTCCACCAGAGCAAAGCCAGGCTGATGGGAGGCCCAGCTCCCCCGGGCCACTTTGAGGTCATGGCCTGAGGCACAGCTAATGGTAGAGCTTAGGTCAGTGGCTGTCATCACGGAGTGGGCCTCGGGATGACTGGAGGTGAAATCCAGGTTGCTGCACCCATTCTCGGAGCATCGGATTTCATAGGTTTGGAGTGGGGTCCGAGACTAAGGATTTCTAACAAGTCCCCGGGTGATGCTGATGCAGCCCCGGAGAACCACCGAGTTAGATCAGACCACAGGCTGTGTCCTCACACAGCTCTGTGCCTTGGGCAAGGACAGTGCTGCAACCCTCACTTTACAAATGAGGAAACTGAGGCTCAGAGAGTCAGGAGCCTCCCTCAGTCCAGAAACCTCCTGCAGCCCCAGAACTTCTGAGGCTGAGCTGCGCTGCGGCTCCTCCAGGCCGTGGCCAGGCTGTTTAAACAGGAGGCATCAGGACCATGCCCTTCTTGGGGTGAGTGCCCCCCAGAGGCTGAATGCAGTGGGAAGCAAGCTCCCCTCCGCTCCCCTCTGCAGCACTGATCCCCAGCACACCTTCACCCCCTGGGAAGAAAGGAGGCTTCTCCTGTTTTCTGCCCAGTTTTCTGCCACGGCCCCACCCCTGGGGCCTCAGGGTACAAGCGCTTCAGGGAGAGCCATAAGTACTTTTTATATGATGTCCTGGGCCAGAATGCAATGACAAGGGTCGGCTGCAATCAGATTCGCTGCTCTGGGTCCCACATGTTCCCAGTAAATGGCGAAGGACACGCGGCCACCACTGACCCCAGCTCCCCGAGCTGGCCAGGCCTCCCCTTCCTGCCTGGCTGAATTTCCGTGGGTCATCCACTGTCCCAGAGCAAGAGGAAGGACTCCTGGAGGGAAGGGGGCAACTATTGGCAGCAGAGCCAGAGGCTGGTCCCACAGACAGCAGTGGCCGACTTTTCTGCTTCCAAGCACGTTTTTCCAACTTCCTCAGAGGCGCTTCATGTTTTGAAAGATTTTGCCTCCCAGACAAACTGCACTATTAGATAAAAACTAATTCATTTTCCCATTTGTTGTTAATTAGAGCTATATCTGAGTCTAGCCAGGTTTCCAATCTGCACGAATAGCCACAGTATCGCCACCCTGTGCCGACATCAGCTGGCGTCGGAGAATGTTCCCACCCTCTCTTATGAATGCTGAGCCCGGCTCGCAGCCCCCCGCATTGCCTGGTGAACGCTCCCTGGAAACACACCCAAGGAGCAGTTTTTCTGTTGAAGCAGGACGCTGCAAAGTGTCCAGATTGGCAAAGGGGACACTTTCTGAGACACACCGTATCAAAGTGGAAGAATCCAAACCAAAAAGCAGTGGGTTTGGGTTGTCGTTGAATCTTTGTTTTTTTGATCAGTGAAAGGCTGTTACATGTACCATCATCCGTCAGTGTCCCCGGGAGAACCGGTTCCAGGGCTCCCTTGGGATGCCCAGACCCAAGATGCTCAAGTCCATTCTGTGAAAGGTCACAGTATTTGCATATGAGCTCCACTCATCCTCCTGTATAATTTAAGCCATCTCTACCTTGCCTGCAATGCCCAATATAATGAAAATGCAAATAGTTGCTCTATTGTATTGTTTAGGGAATAATGACAAGAAAAAAATCTGTACATGCTCAGTACAGATGCAGCCATTCATTCGTAGGCCTAGCTACATACGAGCAGTCACATCACCAACAAGTCACGGTTTTTCAAATATTTTTGATCTTCTGTTGGTGGAATTTGCATATGCAGAACGCACTTGATATGGAGAGTCAACTCTGTCTGACCTTCACTTCATCCTTGACCCTGGACAAGGCTCTGGGCTTGGACGTCAATGTCTGTTGTCCACGTTACTTATACTCAAAGAAGCGAAAGTTTGATGGTTTGCTTTTTAGACCACATCAGCATGTCCCCAAGTCAGACTATCCACGTTGAGAAGGCAGGTGCCCTTTCTCTGGAAGACAGTGTTTCCATATCAACAAATTTTTGTTTAGTAAGTGCAGTTCATCTGGCAAAATAAGTATAGGACACATCAGAGGACATGAGAAAAAGGTTCTTGGAAGCAAAGGGTTGGAAGCATTGCTGTGCGATCCACCTACTCCTGGAAGTGCGTTGCTCTGCTGGTGCCGTCTGCCAGCTGCCTGGGCCCTGGCGGGACTGTTGCCCCGGCTGCCTTCCCTACCTATTGGTCGAAGGGGCGAGGGAAGGGGCACACATGCTTTCTCAGGGACGCATACAGGTGACAGCACCCCCACCCTTCACTGGTCATTTACCCTGGGCCCGTCTCCCACTCCCTACTGCACCGCACACCACGAAAGGAGAGGCCCAGACGGGGGTGAGGGGTGGGAATCAGGGGCAGCACCCACATCCCCACTCCTCCCCAGCCTCCACTTCCTTGCCCTTCCCCTGGAGTTGCTACTTCCTCTATCACAACAGCAGGGGTGACACAGTCCGCTCCCCACAAGAACTCGGGTCCTCACGTCCAGACCTGCTTTGCAAATCTCAGTGGACTGTATTAAACACACTGAGTACAGTATACAAAGATGAACAAGATGCCCCCCTGCCTGAGAGGAGCCCCCGCCCATGGGCGAGGTGGACGTCGAGTTTCAGAGTGCTGTGGGAGGTACCGCCATGGAGGTTTGCATGGAGCGCTGTGGCCAGAGCCTGGGGGAGGGCTGAGGGCGGGACTGGCTTCCACAGGGCGAGAGACTCCTGCGTGAAGTCTAGAAGGCAGTGAGAGCTGTCTACAGAGTGGAGGGGAGGGTCTCCCGGTGGGAGCAGTGCCCAGGGCAAGGCCGGCCTGCCCGCTGAGACAAGGGTCTGGGGCTGCAGCCTCACCTGGCAAATGCCTTTAGCTCCCTCTGGTGACAGCGTGGGGTGGCAGTGAGAGAAACAAGCCTAGAGGCAGGGAGAGCAGGGAGAGGCTGAGGGCCACCCGGGAAAGAACTAGAAAGGGCTACACACCAGGGCAGGGGAAATTTGGATGGAGAGGGGGCGCAGGGCCAAGACGTGCCAGGGAGGTAGAATCGGTGCAGTTGGGGGCTGGGGGAGGCAGCAGTGCCAGGGTGACAGCCACACTGGGGGGCTGAGGAAGCCAGGACAGTGAGCGACCAATACCATCTCAAGGAGCTTGAGTGAGCAGACGGGGAGAAGAGCCCCTGACGGAGGAACATTTCCGGGGATGGTCCAGTAAGGCTGAAGTAGCTCCCAACAAAAGCATTGACTATGGGGTGTGTGCCAGGGAGGGCGAGATCCTCAGCCTCACGGTGTAACGGAGACAGTGCCGGCAGAGCCTGAGATTCGGCGTGGTTCTGTGCGTGGCATCCCCACGCAGAGGCAGTCCGCACAGCAGATGCCGGCCAGCCGCGTCTCACTCTGCCCGACTTCCTCTCCTCTCCCTCCCCATCTCTTCCTACAGCCTGCCTGCCTTCCTTTCCTTCTTCCTTCCTTCCTCCCCAGGGCTCAGCACCCTTCCCAGCCCTTGGTCCTCCCCACTTCACGCCCACACACAGTGCCTACAAAACATTTGTCGAGCACGGCCCACAGCCCCTGACGGCAGTTCTCCCGTGGTCCACTTGTTCCTCAGTCATAATGTACAGGAGGCCCCTGATCCCAGCTGGAGCCAACAGCCCTGCCAGCTGACCTGGCCACAGCTGTTCCTGTCGCTCTCCATCGCTGACACTCATTTCCTCGCCTGGCTTCAGGGACCACAAATAGCCATGGGGTTCCTACTGTGTGCAGGGCACTGAGCCATGGGCTCCTACTGTGTGCAGGGCACTGACCCATGGAGCTCCCCCTGTGTGCAGGGCACTGAGTAGGTGCTATGGGACTTAGAGGGATGACTGAGACTCCGGAGCATCACAGTCTCTGGGAAGACCACAGGGCAGAAAAGTAACAGTCCACCATATCAGTCAAGCCCTAGATAATGATAGAAAAGGGTCACAAGTCACGATTAGTTGTCAGAGTGACTGTGCAGTTAGCCATCGCCATGAAGAGCACAGAGCAGCAAAAGTCGGGACGGGGGATGGTGCACAGATTGGTGGGCTGCAGGCAGAATGGAGTTTGGGTCTGATTTCACCACGTCCATCGTATGACCTTGACTGTGTGCACTCCCCTCTCTACAGTGGCCCATCTGCAGAGGGAGGGGCCCGAGACCCCTTCCAGCGCCGGCATTCCCAGGCGCCTCGGGCGGCCCCGGTCAGGCGGGGTGCCGGGAAGAAGTGCACCCTTGCGCACGAGGGCAGCCTAGAACGGAACTTGGGCAGCAAGAAGTAGGCGCCTGATAACCGGCCCTCCCCTGCTAACCCCGGAGGTGTCTCCTCAAGGCTCAAATGACCTGTCTGGGTGACCCGACTCTCCGTCTGAGCAGGAACTTCCCTCTGACCCGGCCGGTACACACTCACACGTCCCCTGTGCCCACCACAGCCCTGTAGGCTAACGCAGACAGGGCAGGTCTTCCCATTCTGACTTCATGAAGCAGGAAACCAGGCCTCGGGGGAGGGAGAGGGACTTGCCCAAGTCCCGCTGGGCATTGGAGGCAGAGCCCAGGGAGGGGTGCAGGGGAGACATGAGGTGCTTCCTGCTTCTCCCAGTGGGGCCCGCTCACTCCTTGCCCCCCACCCCACCACCCCCTCGAGGTGTGACGCCCACACAGCCACTGGGCCGCTCACCAGCTGTGCCCTCATCTCCACAGCCACTGTGATTTGCTGCTAATTCTTTATTTAAAAAAGATTCACAACTCAATAACGGCACGTAACAATAGCTCACAGTCAATAATACAAAACGCAAACCCAATAAACATACATTTTGACCAGGGGCCGTGGACGTAGATGAAGAAAAGCAAACAAACAAAAATACGGCGCCCGCTCATTGAAAAAACAGTATCTTGTAATTTCCCCATAAACTGGAATGACTGCAAGTCATACTCCCCACTTGAGTGGCAGGTAAATTAATTTGTCATTTGTCAGCCATCAAAAATAAATTGTTTACAAGGGATGGAGAGAAAGCTTCAGAGATTCCTCTGGGGTCTTCAGAAGTGCCAAGGCTGGCCTGCGTCCCGCTGGCTGTCTACAGAGGCGGGGCCGGGGGGACACTGAGCAGCCTTGACCTCAGGCTCCCTCGGCCACACCCTGCTCTGCCTATTGCTCTCTAGGAATCAGGGATCACTCACGCTTCTGCCTCCCAGAAGTCACTCCCTGGAGAGGAATGGACAAGCTCAGCCACAGGGGTGTCACGACATCCCAACAGAAGCTGCTCTTTGCTGCTCACTGGCTGCTTTTCAGGCACTGAATGAGGTCCCTTGCAGGCACTGTTACATTTAACTCTCACAACTGTCCTTCAAGGTAGTCATTAATATCTCCCTTATATCGATGAGGAAGCTGGAGCTCAGAGAGAGTAAGTGACCTACCCAAAGTCACACAGCTAGTAACACTGGCAGAGCCAGAGCCAGGGGAGGGAAGCAAGGTGCCTTGGACACATTTAAGGAGGTGCTGGCTCTCGGGGTCACTTGAGTGCAGGGCTGGCCCCTGGGGGGGAGGATGCCTCTCTTGCCTCACCTTGGTCTTGGCCCTGAGTAACAGTAACATCCAGGCCTGTCTGCGTTCAAGTCCGTGCTGCCTTGTAGCAGCAGCTAGAAGCTTCCGAAGGAGTGAAGCTCAGTGGTGGGATTTCAGCCCTCAGAGGGCTGACGTGGGAGGCACTACCTCCCAAGATGCCTACAATTAGTCCAGACTGTTCCCCATGACTTTAAGCAAGTCCCTAGTCCAGGTAAAACCTGTGGGGCTGAGGCCAAGAAAGTAAAATCTGGCTGTTGGCTCCGGGTCATCAAGCTCTCTGCCTGCTTTGGACTCTGCAGAGCTGACTGCAGCCAGAAGTCCTACCCTGCCCTTGGCATTGGTTTGCAGTCTCTTCAGGTGCACTACTCATCCCCATGAGGGCAGGAGCCCTTGACCTTGTTTTCCTCCTTGGGAGGGAAAGCTGAGGCTCAGAGAGGTTAACCAAGTTGCCTCAAGTCACAGAGCCAGCAGAGCAGACCTCACGGCTCTTTCTATCCCATCTCATCGCCAAGAACTTGGTCCAGACCTAGGCGAGGCTGGCGTTTGGACGTGCTGGGAGGTGGCAGAACAAAAGAAAGACGGTTGAGGGAGGGGGGAAAGTGACAGGAACAAACAACTTATAAAATATAATAATTCGGCTAAATTTAAACACGTGAAAGATTTCAGATTGATTCATAATGCATGCAGATTGATGCAAATGACTATGTAAATGATGCAGAAAATGATGAGAAGTGTGCAGCTTACCTCTCAGCCATAAGCAGGAGTGGGCAGGACCAGCACTCCGTCTCTGGCAGCAGTTTTCCATGCAAACCACCCGTTTGGGTCGAAACGCTTCCCAGTGCAACGGGACAGAGCGCAGGACAGAGGTGGGCCGCCCGCACTGCTCATCTCCGGGCTCTGCACGGAGGATCTCGGCACCCCCCACCCCCGGCCCCAGCCCCGGCCCTGCCCTGCCCCGGGCTTCCCTGCTCTGAGCTAAATAATGCTCTGTGCTTGCCTCTCACTAAAAAGCCTTCCTTTTCCCTCAGCTTGTTCATTGTCCTTAGCACCTTCTCCGTTGTTTCTAACGGGTCAAAGCGAGGCTTTGTCTTCTCAGACTGCCCCGGCCAGCATGGAGATAAGCCTCGTAGCAGCACGTCAGGAAGGAAATGGCCTCCATGAGGGGAAATGTGGACCAGGCTCTGCCAGGCGTGCGGCCTAAACGAGTTACTTCATCCCTCTGAGCCTCGGTGTCCTCTTCTGCCAAATGAGATTGCGAACAGCTCCTGCTTGTGGCTGTTGGAGGGGCACATACACATCCATGCCTGGGAGGTTGTCGGGGCACAGGCCCTGCCCCTCCCGCCCTCTGCAGCCCCGCAGCCCCGCCCCCGCCGCAGCCACCCGCAGCCACCTGCTGCAGTCACAGTTACCCCAGGCGTTCCTGCCTCTTCACTCCCATTCACACAGGCCTGACTCCTACCCTCCACCCCCTCTGCTTGTCTGAGAGTCCTACCTGTCTGTCATCTCCACCGCGACGCCAGCTGCCCACCTCCACCCCACATGCCCTGCAACCAACCGAGATCTCGGTGCCTGCCACAGGCATCAGTCTCCCCCTGGGCCCTGAGCGCCAGATGGCCCTGGTTTTGTGCAGAATTCCCACTTTCCCATTAGCTTCTTTTGATGTTGAACCCCCAGTGCCCTGTGAGTGCAAAAAATGAGATATGGTTCCTCCTTGACTAGGGAAGAGGTTGGGGTTCTGAGAAGGCACACGGCTAGGAAACGGCCCGTTCTGGCCAGGGAACCCCAGAGCCCTTTGGTCCCTCCATCTTGTCCCGGCAGCGCAGCCACCCTGATTGGGAGGTCTCTCTTTTCCTGACTACGATCACATCCCCATTTTCTTTGCAAGCCCCTGACACTCTGGAGCCCATCTCGGGTCCTCTTGCACACAGAACACCGAGCCACGCCGGCTCGTGGTGGGCCCAGGCAGTGCCCGGCCACAGGCAGGGCAGCAGGCACCCGGCTCTCCTCCACACTCCGTGGAGACCCCCGTTCCTCGCCTGCCACACTGGCCACCAGCCAGCCCTCCAGGCATGTCTCTATGGAACAGGCCCAGGGAGCCCCCGGGAGGTGCCTCACACACGTGGAACATGGGGAATTTCCTGGAATCATGGGAAGAGAAGCCGCTGTGCTTCCACATGAGCAGAACCGCCTCGCCTCTCTTCCTGGAGGCCTTTCCTGGAGGACCCTGCGTAGATCGGACGGAGCACACGCAGACACGAAAACCTCCCGGTCCCTCCCCTGCAGCCGCTCTCTGGGGAGGCATTATAGCCACTGTGCTAGCTTTCTGTAAGACACGCCCCTGTGGTTCACCAGCTGGGTCATTTCTTCCCCACCCTTGCTTGACTCTACCTCAGCAACCTGGCAGGCAGTGGAAATCATCCCACATCCCCACTGTTTTTATTTCTATCAGGATCGCCTGTTTGCTGTCCGCACGCAGATCGCTCCAGAAGGAGTTACTGGTGGGTGGGAACAAACAGTCTGCTCTCGCAAGCAGTGATCGCCTCTGTCATTCCCGGTGGGGCCTTCTTGTGTCTAGACCCCCGTGGGGAGACTTTAAAACTGTCTACAAAGTCATTTCCCGCTAATTCCACCCATGATGATGATGATGATGATGATGATGATGGTAATACATTTGAGTGCTTAAGATGTGCCAGCCACAATTCTAAGACTTCGCATCTCAGTTCCTTTAGTCCTGGCAACACGCATGGGCTAGAAGGTGGATTCTCTTACTATCCCCACTTTATGGGTGTGGAACAGGGATGCTAAGTTACTTGTCTAGGGTCATGTGAGTCCTTTGATTCTGGACAGAGAGAAATCCATGATGGGGAAACCCCAAGTATTCAGGACTCCCTCACCTCAATGCCCTACATTAGCACAGACTTGCCCTCTCCTCCCCTCTTTCTTCACCCCGTACCAGTCTACCTTCCAGGCTCTGCCAGGGAGACAGCTCCCTGTCCCTCTCCAGACTCGGCTGTCCTCTCCTGACTGTGGGGAGAGGGGCCTTCCTTGCTGACCTCAGGGCCTGATGCAGGGGAGAACCCTGGGGACTAACATGGGGGTGCACTGGCCCGCTGGAAGCGGCCGGGCTGGCAGGAAGGCAGTCAGCCCTCATCCCATGGCTGAAGCCCATGTGCTTTGTCCCACTGCAGCATCTCGGGCTACGGAGCCGCTGGTGGGAAAGGCGGGAGGAACACCATGATGCGGTCCCACGGCGTGTCTGTGCTGGGCATCTTCAACCTGGAGAAGGGTGACACGCTGTACATCCTGGTCGGGCAGCAGGGGGAAGACGCCTGCCCCAGCGTAAGTGCCCAGAGCAGGGGGGTCTTCTCCATGTCCACCCAGGACCCTGGAAGGCCCGCAGAGGGCACCAACGCCCAACACAGTCCTCTGGGAGCTCCCATTCGAAGATGGCAGGACTCTCCCCCCGTCTTGCCTGCAAGTGCCCCTCCCTCTCCAGGACCATCTGGGTGCAGGAGAAGCCTGCCGGTGTGGCTGTTGGGGTTTCACAACTTTGCAGGGACCAAGTCTGAGGCACAGGTTTCACAAATGATCCTTAAAATGAAGAACTGAATTGCATTTTAATGAGCTGATGGTTATTCCTTTTAGCAGAAGTGTGAGTTGAAATTACTTCCTAGGCTTTCCTGCTAGGGCACCATTGTCTTTGTATTAGTACAAACAGACAAATACCAGCTTAAACATTTCTTGTTCAGCTCTCAGGCCCCTCCATGTCCGTAACTGCATAGAAAAAGTTCTGAAAGATACAGTTAGCAGCAGTTGTTTCTGGCGACGGCACTGCAGTGGAAGGTGCTTTATCAATCAGTAAGGTCTGATATGGTCAGAAAAGGAATGCACTTGTATATTATTTATTATTTGTGTGATTAAAACTATAAAAACTGTAAAGCACAGATCAGGGCTGGAAGACCATGCAGTCCACTTGTCCCATTTTACAGATGAGAAAATGCAGGCCACAGAGGCAAAGGGACGTGTTCAGAGTCACCCATGATACAGCACAGAATAGGGACTTGGGCTCCTGTTTTTGCTGGGGCCTCGGTTTTCATAGCCTTTTATAGCCCACCACTTGACAAGCCAGTCTGCCCTTCTTTGCGTTCCCAGAGACAACCAGTCATTCTGATTTCCGCCCCACCCAGGGGTCCAGCTGTTGCACAGCGGGGAGCCCCAGCAGCAGGAGCCAAGAAGCTGGCGGTGGTCTGAGGTCACCAGGAGAGCGAGAAGTGAAGACTAATTAAGTAGCAGCCGTGCAAACTCCCAGCACCTAGTTGTCTGCTTCTCGCCCGCACTCAGGAGAGGCAGGCCCTGGCAGTGCTGGCTGACCCGGCAGGAGCTCGGCCCCTGGCAGGCGTGTCTCCCTTCGGGCCAGACCCCGCCCTCACCTGAAGCACAGCTTCCGCCTGGGGGTAGCCTTGGGGAACAGGTGTGGGAGCAAGGGCCGCTGCGAAAGCAATTCATTTCCACAAAATAAACTCAGGGCTTCTAAGAGCTATACCCTGGGCTGGAAGCAAAGCAGAGTCTCCCCTGCCCCTACCACGTTCGGGGGTTAGAACAAAGCAACCGGAGTAAGCTTCGCAGGCACAACCTTGTGAATGAGAAATGGCTGGACTCCCGCTTTTATTTAGCAACTATAATCAGGACTTTTCAACCTGATATAATATATTAAGTCATTAAATCGCAGGCTGCTGTAATTTCCACAGGTATTTATCGAGTACTAATGTAATTCTTTCATCTAAGCAGAAAGATTGCATTGACTTTTGCAAGGAACTTTTACTTGATTAGATTGTAATCAGTTATGTCTTTTCACAGGACCACATCCTTTTTTTAAAAAAATTCAATTATAATCTACTTGTTCCTCTGGGTTGCTGCACTTTATCATTTCATTAATCAACCTCCTTGCTCTCCAACTTGGTGGATGTGCAGGGAGAGTTCAGAAGTCAATTCTCAGCCAGGGACGGAGGGCGGCCCCCTCTGCTGGTCGGACTGGGCATAGCATGGGCTTGGGGCAAGGAGTTGGTCTTCACTGTTGGTTCCCACCTCCAACCCCCAGGAGTCACTGGGAGAAAGAGAAAAAAAGACTGTTTACAGGTACTACCTCAATCTCGAATTTTCCAAAATGGTGTCTAGAGAGGCAGGAGCTCTGTCTGGTAGACAGCCACACAGGGACTTCAGTAAACAATAGGAGATGTTTCACTGGAATTCAGGAGAGAGGCCTAGAGTGGAGATACAAATTTGGGAGAGAGCAGCATAAAGCTGAGACCGGACGAGAAGACTCAAGGACTGAACTCTGGGGAGCCCGACAGGGAAAAAAAAGATGAACCAGCAAGGGGGCTAAGGAGGAGGAGCCAGGGAGTTGGGAAGAAACTCCAGAGGGTCAGGGGAAGAAACTATATTATGAAGAAGTGATCAGCTCCACCCTGCTAGTGGCAGAGTCTCTCGAGAGGCAGACAAGATTAGCAAGAAGCAAAATTGACCATCTCCTGCCCCCCCCTTCCAGTTTAAAGGAGACACCCTGGCAGGGGCAGCAGGGGATGAGCGTGGGGCTGGGCTCTAGTTACACAAAGGCCATTGTCCTGCCCAAGGGCTGCAGTCTCCAGCCACCTGCAGGTGCCATGCACAGGAAGAGGCCCCACCACTGCCTGGCAGAGGAGAGGAAGAAAGGGAGCAGGGCTTGAGGGGATGGGCCATCCTGGCACCACTGGCTCAGACTGGGCAGCCCTCTGATTTACAAAGAAGGAGAGAGGTTCAGAGAGGTGAGGGGCCTGGGCCAATGCGGCCCAGCAAATCCCTGGGAGAGCCCGTCTAGCAGCCAGACTGGGCCCCGTGTTCTGTGCTCCACTCTGCCCAGCTAACAGCCCGCATTTCTGTCCCCTGACCCAGGGCTCAGGCCAGCACGCCTAGTGCATGTCATGCCCCCCTCAACAGCAGTTAGCAGGGTTCCTTCCAGCAGTGCCCCCCACCCCGCCGCACCACACCCCCAGCCCTGGACGGCACTGCACACGCACAGGAGAAATGTCAGCTTTCCACAGTAACAGTTCTCAGCCTTCCACCCACACCAAATCCGCTCTAAAAAGTATCAAATTATTTCCATCATTAAATCCAAAATGCCATAAAACAAATTGCATCTCAGCTATTTTTCTGGAAATTCCTTTAACGCTCATCGCCGGCACCCCCGAGTGCCTTAGTGTAAGGAGTGGCTAAAGATGAATTGCCACATCCACCGGCTGGTTACTCAGCAGCATTCCATGGAAATTTGATGTTTTATTGGCCTTTTTCCTATTAAGTAAAAGAAAAGTCATATTCCTCCGAGGTCCTGTCGACGTTTGCAGAGTTCATCTCAGCTGCTGCAGCCGATACGCAGGACGGCTGTTCTGGAAGCACTGCCCCCGTATTCAGGGGTGCCGGGTCTGCGTCACAGGAATTTCCACACCCCGCAGGGACTCCCAGGGGCCTGGGCTCATGCCAGCGCCGTGTGCGGGCTCAGGCGTGAATCCAAATAAAACAGCAGCCGTTTATTCAGTCCCTGACACATGCAAGACACTCTCCTGGACACTGTGCTCTGCGACCCACAGCCCGTGGAGTCTCTGTGCCCAGTCTGCACGTGTGGGTCGGTAGGTCAGGTGCCCCCTCCCCAGTGCTCGAGAGCTCGAGGGCGTCCAGCTGACTCTAGGGTTCACACCATTCTCAATGACAGACACAACAAGCTCTATTTAGGGCTCTGCCAAGGGTTTCTGGAGGCAAGAAATAGGACATGAGCTACGAGGAATGAGCTGCCCAAAAAGGAGAAATGACTTAAGCAGAAGATGAGCTGGGAATACAGTCTGAGTCTGGCCTCCCACTGGTGTTCTCTTTCTATGAGGTGTCGGAACTGCAGCTTCCCTAAACACCTTGATGGCTCCCCACTGCCCAGAGAGTGACGTCCAGCTCCTCCTGGGATTGTCCCCAAGGCCCCTGCCACCATCCCATTTAATGCCCTCCACCCACCCCCACACACACTCCCTCCAGGCCTATCTCCCCACTTAGGACCTTGGTCACCCCCTCTTCAGACTCCAGAGGACCCTTACAGGTCCTCCCGAACCATCTCTCTGTCCTAAGATGGACTTTTCTGAGCCAAAAAGACTCCTTGGCTTTTCCCCAAATATCCCACTCATCTTCTGGGTTCATCCTGCTCTCCCCGCAACCTGCCCTAACTGCTTCTCTCATTCTCTGTTTAAAGATCTCTCTGTCAGATGTAGCATTCAACATGGGGAACACAGTCAAAAACATCATAACAGCTTTGTATGGTGACAGATGGTTACTAGACTTAACATGGTGATCACTTCCTAAGATAAATGTCAAATCACTGTGCTGTATACCTGAAACTAATATAACGTACTCTAATTGTTTTTTTGAATCTCCTTATTCTTCAAGGCCCACATAAATGCCACCTCCTGCAGGCAGTCTTCCCTGATCACCAGTTGGCAACAAGGGTCACTCTCCCTCCCCCAACCTCCCATGCATTTTCTAACTAAGCGGTCCTCGTGGTCCTTCGCTCATACTGCCCAGAGTGACAGTTATCTGGGTATATTTTTTGGTCTGTTCAACTCAACTGCGAGCTACTTGAGAGCCAGGCCCTCCCTTCAAACACAGGTCTGTGTGCTAGGAAGGAGAGAAACTTGGACACAAACCTGAGGTGCTTTTTTGTTTCTACAGACAAACCATTTAATCCAGAAAGTGTGCATTGGAGAGAACAACGTGATCGAGGAAGAAATCCGCGTGAACAGGAGCGTGCACGAGTGGGCAGGAGGGGGTGGCGGAGGGGGCGGAGCCACCTACGTATTTAAGGTGAGGTGGACTGTGCCTGCTTCCCAAGGCAATGACTTCCCGTGCCATGGGGTGGAGCCTCACGACAGCCCTGGCACCCAAATGCCACTTAGTGCCACTTGGAAATGAGGAAACCCAGGCCCAGAGGGATGCAGGGCTCCCCGTCTGTCCAAGAAAGGGCAGGCTCTTCTCCTGCCGGGGTACCAGCCCGATTCACCACGCAGGCCTTTGCCCTCCCTGTCCTGAGGTGAACGTGTCTGGCATCGTCACAGCCAGGCCAGAAGCTAAGGGCAGAGGCTTCTTGCCAGGTCCTCCCACAGGGACAGTGACGCTAAGGGCTGAACCTTGAGGTTGGGGGGTGAGGGTGTCAGAGCCAGAGACCCTGAGTGTGGAGAGGAAGGCGAGAGCAAAGGGGAGTGCTCTGCTCTCGTTTGGGGGCGCAGAACCAAACCTCTGAAGCTGCTCCATGAAGCTCCAGGAAAGAGGCCGTGTGAGCAGCCTGTAAGATCAAGCCCACCCTCGGTTTTCCTCTCTGATGGAGCCCTGAGTGCAGCAGGAGCTGGGTGGGGGGGTGGGGACGGGGTGGAGTGCGAGCTGTTGGGTCGTGGGGGCACGAGGTCAGAGCCCTCAGGCCCCCAAGATGTCACCCACCACCCAGCAAACACTCAGACACCTTAGCATTTAAACCAGGGCGTGGGGCCTCCGAGTGAAAGCCCAGCTCGGTGTGCCAATCTCTGAACGTCTCTCCCACCAGATGAAGGACGGCGTGCCGGTGCCCCTGATCATTGCGGCTGGCGGTGGTGGCAGGGCCTACGGGGCCAAGACAGACACGTTCCACCCCGAGAGACTGGAGAATAACTCCTCGGTTCTAGGACTCAATGGCTATTCCGGAGCCGCAGGTACAGTGGTGCAAGCCCGTGCTCCCCCAGAACATTCATTCTCCTGGACCGTGCAAGCTCCTGCTCGGCCGGCCCTCACGCCCCTGAGGGCATCTCAGGCACCGGTACCTGAGAGGCTGGGGGCTCTGAGACAGGTCCTGGCACCAAGGGAGGGAGGGCAGGCGGCCCCCTTGGGCTGCAGAGCCCACCATGCTGACGGCGGGATTGGACTTGCGGAGGGTCACTAAGAAAATGAGACCAGCCCCAGCGTTCAGATGGCCGGCCAGCCCTCCCCGGGCTTTACCGAATGCACCCCGAGGTGAGCAGAAGGGAGAATTCTGGGCAGAGTCAGGCCCCCCAGACCCCCAGGGTCCTGCCTCCGGGCCCAGGGCAGTGCCCCCCCCCCCTTCCCACTGGAGGAGCCCTGTCTGGAAACAGCGTGGCTGGCTCCCGGTGCTGGTTCGTGAGCGACAGCTGCACAAACGGGGACAGGCGCTGAAGGGGGTGCGTGTTCTCTGATTCTTCCTAAATCAGCCATCCCTGAAGACAAAAGGCACTTCATTTTTGTCTTCTCTCCGCAATCGGTGTGAGGGAGGATTTTTGAAGGCATCTATCATTTGAGATTAATTAAAGCAAATATTCAAACTTCCTCTTTAATCAAGAGATGACTAGGGACAGAAGAAAGTAGAAATTGTTACTGGGTCGACAGTGAAGAATTACCCCCAGCAAGACTTATAGTGCTCCTTACACAGGGACAGATTTAGTAAATTAAAAAGCATGTCCACATCTATTATACGTATGCTTTTCAAAGCGATCCTGCAGCGTCTTCCAGAAAGATGTCATTATTCCGGTTTCACAAGGGTCAGCAGGCTCATGGAAAGTTAGTAGATTTTTTGTCAACATGGCCAAACTGTTCCATTTAAAACAAGGAAACAAAACTTTGTTGTTGATTTATTTTTACATCTGTTATTTTCTTTCCCACACTTCTGCCAGATGGAGTCGGGCCGAAACGACACAGGGCAGGGTGGGGGCGGGGACGGCGGCAGGGAGGGTGTCGGGCCCAGCGCATCCTGACGCATTTACTGCGCATGCGGCTCTGCACGGAGGCTGCACCCAGCGTTCACTTCAGGTCCCAGGGGGCAGCGGCCTTCCCTCTACCGCCTGACACCAACAGCCACCCACTGGCTGGCAGGAGACAGACCAGCCCTTGAAACCTGAGCACCCCTCTAACTTCCAGGGGCAACAGAGGGTCCCCACGACTTGCCTGGGGGCCTTGATTGGCTCTGTGTCCCGTGCCAGACCCAGGCTGGTTCCTGACCTGGGTCCATTGTCTAAACAGTCTGGTGCCTCTTTGTAGCACAGCAGTCACCTCTGTCCACACACACCCCCCCACGTCCCCCACGAACACACCCCCAGCCTCCCTCTGCAGCTCCCTCTGGGTCCAAAAGAATCTTCCAGCCCCATTGACCCTTACGGTTCCGCGAACAGCTCCTTCTCCAAGTCCCCCACCCATCACCTGCTGGAGCCAAAAGGGCTCTGGGGGTAGGCTGCCGGTTGCAATGTCATGTGAGGCAGTACTCGGGGAGAGAAGGTCCTGGAATCTCTGGAGCCAGCCGGGAAGATTTCCCGGGGTCAGCCTGGGGCCTTCGGATACAGTGGCATCCACCTCCACGCTGTCCATAGCTCGTCCTTGGCAAGAGTTCAAAGCCACCCTGGGCCTTGGGAAGCACAGCTCCAGTGGCTGCCATTGCCACCAGGGTATCCGTCACCCCTCCCCTGCCTTGTCTGGTCCTGACCTCAGAGCAGCTCCCTAGGAGCCAGCAGGCGAGACGCTGCCTGAGCTTCAGAGGGAGGGGCCCTCCGCACCACGTGCCCTGCCTGCAAGTGCCCGGTGAGGTCTATGCTCCGTGGTTGGCCAAGCGTTTCACACTCGCTGCCTCCTCTGACCCAAACAGCGACCTGCTGAGACGAGTCTCTACCCCCAAGTCCCAGGCTCAGGATGAGGAAGTCCTTGCCCAGGAAACAGTAAAGCCCATTGGGTTACCTGGTGCCCAGCCCAGGGTCCCTGCAAGGGGCTTCTCTGCAGTGGTCTCAGCAGGGCTTGGGCAGTCAGCTGCTCAGGGTCTGGTGAGTCCTGGCGCTTGTTGAGATGCAAAGCAGCTGACGGAGCGAAGGCCCAGCACTTAGGGAGCTGGTGGCCATGGAGGGAAGGCAGAAGAACAAGTGCTGCCTGTCCCCCACCAACCCATTCCTGGCCAGGCGCTCTCGGGGCTCCCGAGCCAGAGGCCTGATGGGAAGCAGCGGTACAAGGTGTGCGCCCGTCGGGACACTCAGCCGTAGCCAAGGCGGGTCTCTCTAGGACCAAGGCCACACTCCTGGTCTTCTAGCTACGGACCGCAGCTCCCAGGCCCCCCTGAAGATGGGGCTCCTGGGGCCCCGCAAAGCGCACCGCGTCTGGCTTCCTCTGCCAGGTCCAGCGGCGGGCCTGACCTAGCCAGCAGCCTCACGGCAGTTTCCTCTGTCTGTCCGCAGGTGGTGGAGGTGGCTGGAATGATAACACTTCCTTGCTCTGGTCTGGAAAATCTTTGCTGGAGGGTGCCACCGGAGGACATTCCTGCCCCCAGGCCATGAAGAAGTGGGGGTGGGAGACCAGAGGGGGTTTCGGAGGGGGTGGAGGGGGGTGCTCCTCAGGTGGAGGAGGCGGAGGATATATAGGTAAAGATGATTTGTGTTCAAGGTGTCGCTCCCTCCCCTCTTAGTCCTAGGCACCTCCCCTCCCCGTCCTCTCCCGCCCCGCCTGCCCTGCCCTGGCCGCCCCCCGTGTGGACTGTGATGTGACCATGCACGCCTTCGGCTCAGCCCGGGGACCAGCAGAGGCAGGGTGTTGGCTTGCGAGCCACCACCCTGCCTCAAGGCTGTGACAGCGACAGCATCAAGGTCCCACGTGGCTCTTGATCGCCCAAAGTTGATGCTGAAGGGGCAGTGGCTCCTCAGACTCTTCTCTGAGCCGCCCCTAAGGATGTGCCGGCTTGAGAACCTCGGAGGCCAGGCTTCTCAACCCCGCGCCTCCCTTGGGATGGCCTGGCCCACGTCCCTGCCAAGCCAGCTCCCTCAGGGCCTGGTTTGTGGCTTCCGGCCTCCAGGACTCCTCACTTTCCCTCCCTGCCCCAGCCCGCCAGCTTCAGAACGCCATGCACTGTGCTGATGGGCACTGCTCCAGAGGGCAACTGTGGGCCACCCAGCCCAGCCCTTCAGCAAGCAGCTGGCCCCCAGCCCTGGCTCTCCTCCAAGCTAGAGCAGAGCACAAGAGCTTCTGAAGCTGAGAGGCCGGGAAATGGTGGCTCCCCCGTCCCCACAGACTAGGACACAATGCATGCACACACTGTGATGTTCTGTCTGTATTTTGCTTACTGCTGTGAAAGATGCTTGCATTAACCAGATGCTCTTCTTTTCCAAGCCTTGGGTGGGTGGGTGGAGCCCGAGGGGGGAGCCCAGAGATAACCCAGCCCCAGCTGAATGGAGGGACAGGAGCCTAAGGGCACAGGGACCCCAAGTCCCAACCCCTACCTGATGGCACTGGAGAGCAACTCCTCAATGCCACTGCCCCGGCCAATCCTGGAAGAGGCACCATGGGGCTAACCAGCCTGGGGAGACTAGAACTTTTCCAGCTTTTCACATGCACTGCTTCCTATGGCGCCCCAATAGAGCGGGGCCTCCCCCATGGGAGCTGGCCTGGACCTGGAGAGGGAAGTGGCCCCACACCCAGCATCTATGCACCAGGCCCCGCGTGCAGCCCCTGTGCCCTGAGCCTCCCTTCCCTCCCCATCACCCCGCCCCCCCAGGCGCCTCACTGACCCCACTGCATGACCCGCCGACGCGCACGTGTGTTGAGACTGGGCACCCACCCCTCTGCATTCAACTCTTCTCTGGTTTGCCACAGGCGGCAACGCAGCCTCAACCAATGACCCTGAGATGGACGGGGAGGACGGGGTGTCCTTCATCAGTCCCCTGGGTATCCTGTATACCCCAGCTTTGAAAGGTACCCTCTGCCAGGTGCAGAACCGACTTCCTTAGGCCAGGTCT
>PVJI01016687.1:0-37655 GCA_004026765.1 Micronycteris hirsuta | reverse complement strand
GGGGGGGGGGGTCCGGTGGCTAATGGGGCCCATTCCAGTCCCACAGGGGTGGGCGTCGGTCCTCCTGGAGGTGGGAGCCCCTGACTGGCGGTGTCAGTTCTCACGGTGAGGGAGGATTCGTGAGCTTCCTGGCGTCCAGTCGGGTTTCCCTCTACCTTGGGTTGATCCGGTTTCGGCCAGTCCTGTGGCTACAGGGGTTCCCCCACTGTGACCGGTCCCCCTCTGATCGCGGCGGAGGTGGGGGCTCTGGGGACAGGGTCTGCGGCCTCCGGGCCTGTGAGGTCAGCACCTGCTTTCACGCCCTCCCTCCCCCCAGGGGCTCCCCGTGACGTCTCTGTGCCCCAGTGCCGTGTAGACGTGACCCGACGCTGGAATGTCACGGATGTGCAAGCGTGGCATGTCTAAAACTTGGCTCCACGTGTTGCCGCATCCCTCCAAACACCGTCTCCCGAGCCTCGGAACACCCAGATGCTGTCACCCCATGGAGCGGTCACGCGTGCGAGGCCCTGGCGTGGGCGTCATCTACCCGTATGTCACTTGTCATCTTCCCAGCTGACGGACTGGGCCGGCGTCGGGAGCCCCTGTCCGCAGACGGGGACTCGCAGGGAGTCTGAGTCCAAGCTCATCGGGTCGGCGAGCGGCCGAGACGCAGCCCATCGTCCGGCTGGCCACCTCCCCGCTGCACCATCGTACCGCCACCCCGGCACCCCGGCAGGGACACGGACGTCCCATCGGTCCCTGGGGCCATGGACCCTTCTGTCCCCCTCTATCCACACCCCTGTGTCTGGGCCAGAGTTCGCCTTCCTGAGGTGACACGGCGGCCCCTAAATGCCCTCTGTCCCCAGGCTCTTCCCTCCGCTCCAGGCCGTGCCCCCAGTGAACCAGTCAGAGGAATCCCTGCCCCTTGCCGCGCGCTGCTCAGAAATCAACAGTCCCCCGTGGCCCCCCGCATGGGGGCCAAGCCCCTCTCGCCGCCAGCCCTCCTAGAAACAAGCGAGTTCCGTCTGCTTTCCTAGAACTGCTGAGACCACTGCCGCTCGGCACGACCCGCCTGCCGTCCGCCTCGGAGCTCCCCTCGATTCCCGGTCCTCCCAGAGGGCACTCCTGCACCCTCGAACCGCCCCTCTCTGCGCCCTCTGACCCTGTCTGCCCCTTCCACGCCTCTGCCAAGTTCTCCCTCCCTCCCGGCGAGGCGCCGCTCTGAAACGTCCCCGGAGTCATCTGACAGCAGCGGGTACCACGCACGCATCGTTCCTGAGCTGCGTTTTCTTTCCCTGACTCGGCAGCGCGCTCCCAGAGGCCCGGCGTTTCTGAGGAATCTCTCCGCCGTTTCCAGAAGACTTCTGAGGAGAGCTCTTCTCGACGTCAGCTGCACCTTCGAGTCTCCGGCGGAGATTTATTAAAATAACACGTGAACGCCAGGTCCCACAGCCAGCGAGTCGGATTTAATGGGGACTATGTGAGGTCCCGGCCCAGGTTTTATGATGAATCTTTGCAGGTGTTTCTGACACGCAGCCAGGCTTCGGCGCTCCTGCTGCAGCGCGTCCCGGAGCCCCAGAAAATGGTTGATTGACATTTGATGGATGGACTGGAGTCCAGGGTGGGGGGACCCATTTCATAGTTAATGACTCCGAGTGTATTTGGCTGCCATCACGAGGTGCCTACCCTGGCAGACCGACCCCATACTGTCCGGGCTGAGGAGGGTCGTGGTGTTGGTGGTGACGATGGTGAGGGTGATGATGACGATGGTGAGGGTGATGATGACGACCCCAAAGAACTGCGCGTGTGGTCTCAGCAGCAGGCGGCAGTTTCCCAGCAAGAAATGAGGTCAGCCCAGTGTGGTCTCTGCAAAGCCGCCCCTTCCGGAGAGGCGCCCTGTGACTCCCAGCTGGGCGCTTTGCGGACGGCAGCTGCCTCCTCGCCTCCTTGCGGGGAATGACCCAGTTCTGCCCCTGCCCAGGGCCGAGCAGTGTGAAGAGCTGGAGTTCATTTGTCTGCTGCCGAGGGACTTGTGGACACAACGCAGCTCTTGTCTTAATGAGGCCCCCGCCTCCCGGAACGGGCGGGGACTCCGCCTGCGCCCTGTGGCCTGAGATGTCCTTGGAAGGGAGGGCTTGTCACCAGTTCAGAGACATTTGTAAAGAGGCTAGTGTCAGGCTGAGGGGGGCCCACCCCTGACCACCCCCAGCATCTTGCAGGCAGGGAGTGGCTCCCCCTGCTGGGTGGGAGGGGGCGTCTTTGTCCATGAAGCACCCCGGGGTTACAGCCAAGCATTCCAGGCCTGGGGGCTGTTTCTGCCATTTCATGGCAGAGTCGACTAAAAGTTATCTTGGTTAGAAGCCAGCTGAGATGTAAGACGCAAAAATCAGGCGTGAATTTTCCTCTTCCTTCGTTTAGCTTCCACGTGAAGCCAGAAGGAACCAGGAGAGGTCTAAGCGGAGCAGGAGCAGAGGGTCCTGGGCCACGCTTGCCGGGGGCCCGTGTGGTGGGCACGTCAGCGGACCAGAGGGTGGTGGTCAGGACCCCAGCCCTGGAGCCATCTGCAGACGGTGTGCAAGCCCCACGCCGGCCTCGCGCCACTGCTCTCGCCGCCCTGGGCCTCGGGTTCCCAGCCGGGGAAACGGGGCGACGCTAGTGGGCACCGCCAACATCCTGGATGCGCGGGGGCCGGGCAGAGGGAAACTACGGCCTTCGTGTGGTCCTGAGTTTGACCGCAACCCTTGCTCTGGTGGCCTGGCCTCTGTGTCTCACAGCTCCCCAACGGGGGCGTCAGCCCCTCACCCCCGGGACAGACGCGGTCTCTGTCGAGGGCCAGTCGGCACAGCCCGGGTCTTGCAGACAGAGGCGCGTCAACCCGGGAAGTGGTAACCCCCGCAAGGCGGGAGCCAAGGAGCCAAGCGGAGGACGGCGAGGCAAGCCAGGAAGTGGCGATGGCAGAAGTCACTGACATCTGAGGCCCGAGGGGTGGCGGGGGAGAGCGGTCTGCAGTCCGGCAGCCAGGCCTCCAGGCAGGGGCTGCTGGGAAGCACCTGGGTCAGTGGAGGCAGGATTGGGGCAGACCCCCTTCATCCCCGCCCTCCATAAACAGCAGGGGGGGAACCCCTGCCTTGTCCCCTCCTTGTCCTCTCCTGTCCCTCTCCCTAAGCCCAGCATCCTGACCCCGTGGGGGACAGCGCCAGCGGGCGTCTCTCCCCGGGAAGCCCCGACAGCCCCGGCGGAGGGATTCCGGGACCCCGGCACATCTGCTGAAGGACATGCCAGCGGCAGGACTGCAAGTGCCGCTGGCACCAGGCGTCCCACTGCCTCGTGTTCTTTCTTTCTCTGGCAAGCGCCTCAGTTCCTTTTATTATCAAACTGAGGTTTTTCTTTCATGTGCTTTATGCCTCTTTGGAAGATTAATTTCAACCAAATCTGTAGGTTCTCAGGGGGCTAATCCATTCTTCTGACTCTTTGAACAGAGGACATGTGTTATTTCTCGTCAGCAGCACCCCAGGGCCCGGGCCTGGCTCTCCTCACCCCGGGGCCCCGCCCTCCCACCCTCGGTCCAGGTGTTGCCGGTTGCCTTTGCTCAGAGTGAGGATGCAGCGGAGACCAGGGCACCGGGCCGGTGACCACTCAGCAGCCCCTGCGGGGTGGCCAGACCCAGTGGCTCTCTGCACGGCCCCACGGTGCAGGTGGTCTCGGACTCGCCGCTGCGGGAGCAGAGACACACACAGGTAAACAGACACGCCCAAGGAGCCGGCTCCCTGACGATTCCTCTGCATGCCCGGGACAAGGCTTCCTGCTGGTGGGGCAGCGTGCTCGTCACAGATGACCACGCGTGATGTCTGTGTGTCACTGGCGGTGCGTCCTCAGGATACCCACCCTGCCCACCCCCGACGCGTGGGGGCGGGAGTGACACGGCGGAATCGACGGCGTCTGTCCCTGGAGCTCGTTGGCTCTGCCGCAGAGGGATGTGGGAGGCCCCGTGTTCCCTTGGCCAGGCTCCCTGGGTGGCCAAGGGGCCCTTCCCAGGGCCTGCCCCCGTCATTCCGACATCAAGCTGGTCTCTGTCCCAGCAGCAGCCCAGCTGTCGGCGTCTCCAGCTCCGTCTGCCGATGCAGACAGTGAGGGCCTGACGGTTTTCCCAGCAGCCCCAGCTGGGCCCCACCTGCCATCTCCCTCAGCCAGGCGCCACCCCCCAGGTCTCTGCTCAGTCTCCCTGCCTTCCTGTCCCCCACTTGTGAGGACTCTCCATTCTTACCTCCCTGCCACACTCAGTCACCGCCCCCTTTCTTTGTCATGGAAAGAAGGACCTGAGCTCGAGTGAGCGAGCGGGTGGAACACCGGGTGAGTGAACAAGTACCTGGAGGGTGAGTGGCCGGGCTCATGTCTGACCTTACACTCCAGCCTCTGGCCTTTGACCTTTGGCATTTTTGACTCATCTCCCCAGTAACATCATCAGCTCCCTGAAGGAAAGATCACTTTTTTATTTCCTCTGTGGCTCTGGGCACAGAGCAGGGCCCCGCCCACCTGGTGGGGAACCCCCTGTGCCTGGGCGGGAGGGCAGCCTGGGCCTGGTCCTGGGTGGGGACTCGGGACCCCCGACTGCCCGGCCACTCTCTGGATGCACTTGGGTGAGTGGGCTCTTCGCTTGCTGGGCCCATTTCCTAATCCAAGCGGTGAAGGGGCTGGATGGCGAGTGGGCCCTGGGGTGCGCGCCCTGTGTCCTTGCCTGCCGTCTGGGGGACTTGGGGGGCCATTCCCACCCTGTGGGGGGCCGTGTGGAGGACACACTGATCGCACGCAGGCCGGGGGCTCAGCCCAGGGCTGACGGCGAGAGTCCGCGTCCCGGCCCGTGTTCTGACACAGGACGGACACACACACGCGAGACGCTGGATGGGAGAGGGGACTTGGCGCGGTGGCAGAACGGCGTCTTCTCTGTGAGATGCTTCCAGGGAATAGCACAGAGGCGAGGAAGCCCCCGGTAAGAGCAGTCGCGAGACAACCTTGCGGGGCGGTTTAACATCCTGCTGCATTTTAATGACCAACGGAGAGGACGGGATAATGCCGTTTACAGAGAAAGCCCGACAGTTTGTTCTCGGGGTTACCCGAGTGGATCCCTGGAACCTACAATAGGGTTGTTTTTTTTTTTCAGTTTCTTGCCAAACTCTGTCATTGGTCTTCTGTGCTAAAAGTCCAGGTAGTGACTGCTCATCACACACTCAAAATACAAGTGAGCAGGAAGGAAAGGTGAGGGAGACGCAGCTCTCTTCCCTCCGGCAGCGAGGCCAGAGCCCCGCACACACTGCATCCTCGGGATCGGCCTTCCTGGTCACACTGATCAGTTTTGAACTGAAAGGCACTGTTTTTCAGGCACAGAGGTGGCCCTGACAAGGACACAGGAGGGACCCTTGGGGTTTTGGGAGGTGAGAGGCAGTTTTGTAACCCCCGGCTTTGTCTGCCTCTGTTCACCACCCAGAACTGGCCCCAGGCCCACCAAGTGAGGTCGGGGTCACAGACCAGTAAGGCCAGAAGGCACCTCTGCCCAGCTCAGCCTGGGCGTCGGGTGGGGGTGACGGGGACCAGGACTGTCTGGGTATGACGGCCCCCTCCCACTGGCTCATCCAACTCCTCCTCTTCCTCCCGTAAAACCAGCTCATGTGGCCCCTACCAGGACCTTCAAAATTGGACTTTGTTTTCTGCTGCCAGTAACATGGCAAAGGCAGACTCCGGCTTCTCGGCAAGGACTTCAGGCTTGTCGAACTCAACCACCTGTGAGTCAGAGAGGAAGCGCCGTTGTCAGAAGGGATCCACCCCCCGCCCCCCCGGGAGCCCAGGCCGGTGATGCCGACAGCACCCTGTACCTTCCCGCCGTCCAGGACCAGGACAAGGTCGCAGTTGAGCACCGTGTTGAGGCGGTGGGCGATGGTCAGCACCGTGCAGCCTTCAAAGGCGTCCTTGACGGTGCTCTGAAGCAGGCTGTCGGTCTTGGAGTCCATGGAGGCCGTGGCCTCATCCAGCAGAACGATCTGGCAAGGGAGAAGCGTTGGAAACCTCACACCAAGCCCAGGCTGTGCCTGGGGGAAAGTGTGTCGTCTTAGCTCTATGTATTTGTTTTGGATTTTGTTTTTGTTTTTATGGAGAAGGGCTGAAAAGGCATGAGCCAGGTGCCCGTCTGAAAGCGTGTGGGTAACGCCTTTGCTCCTCTCCCGGAGCGGTTTGCTCAGACCCTGCACACTGGCCAGAAGAGGCACCGGGGTTGGCTACCATGAGTCAGCACGCGGCGAAACAGCAGCACTTACGTCGGCCCTCCGCTGCTGCCGCCGCTACCACAGATTCACGCGGATGCCGAGGCTGAAGGCAGCAGGAACGCACTGCCTCCCGGTTCTGGACGCCAGGAGCCCCCAAGTCCAGGTGTGGGCGGGGCTGCACGCCTTTGGCCGTTGTGCGGGAAGAAACCGGCCGCGCGCCTTGTCCAGCTGCTGGACGCTGCCTGCCCTCCAAGACATTACTGTAACCCCCACTGCCATGGCCAAGCCCCCTTGCCTTTCTGGCTCTCCGGCCTCTCTTACAAAGACCGGGGCCCACTCAGCTTATCCGGGATAATCTCCACATCCCAAAACCCTTGACTTCATCGCCTCTGCAGAGCCCCTTTTCCCGGGCGAGGTAACACAGTCACGGGTTCCGGGTACCAGGAGGTGACGTCTTGCGGGGACCAGGGGGCATTATCCTGCCTCCCGCGGTGCCGGCCTGCAGTCCAAGGGCACTCGCCCAGTGCTCCCCCGCTCGACCTTGGCTAAACTGCTCAACTTCCCTGAGGCTCCAGGGTCTCCTTGTTGGTAAAGGGGTCACACCTTATTAAGAGCATGAAATGCAAACACAGCACAGAGCTGCCTGGCGGTCAGCACTAAGGGGGGCTGCCTCCCTTCCGGCCATCAGCTCGTCTGGAGGGTTCGGAGCCGGCACCCCTCTCCTGGAAGCCGGTGAGCAAGGATGTCTGAGTCACCAGGAAAAGTGAGCATCAGTGTGACCGTGCTTAGGTCCTAGCATTCTCCAGTGTTCCAGAGACTGTTCCTCAGGCCTTGGAACCGTTCAGGGCCAAACAGAAGACGCAGAGGGGCACATTTCTCAGGCTCAGCCCACCCAGGAGGACAGAGAGAATCCTAAGCAAGAACCGCCAGGGAGACCCGGGAGAGGCAGGTGCTCTTGCTGGAAATGGCGGTTGTTATTCAGTTTCTGCCTCTCACAACTTTGAAGAAAAAGTGATCGGTTTTCAAGTGGCTCAATTGCTCTCTCTTTGCCAGAAGACAAAGACGGGCTCCACCCCCTGGGTCGAGTGGCCCTGTGGGAAACTTCCAGAAATCGACCGGCCCGCTGCCCGTGCTGTTCCCTTACTTTTGAGTCACGGAGGAGCGCTCGGGCCATACAAAGCAGCTGCCGTTCCCCCACTGAGAAGTTTTCTCCGTTTTCTGTGACTTCTGCCTCCAGTTTCTCCGGGAGCTTCATTATCTGTAAAACAGAGTGCACCGCGCTCACGCAGGAGATCTATAAACTGGCCCGGGTCCTCTACACGGACGGCCCCCCCCTGAGCGCGTCCACTGCTGTATTGCCCTGTGGGAAGGTAAGTGCAAAACAACGATTTGGCGTTGCAGGCGGGCTCCAGGAAAAGACCAGGGAGGAGGCGGACGCTAATCATTGAAAACCACAGTGTGAGTTCGCCCCTCCGACACCTCGCCAAAAGAAGACAAACGACGCTCCGCGGGGGCTCGAGAAACACAAACAGTGCACGTGGCTTCCGTGGCTTCCGGGCCCCCGTTTCCATGAACAGAGTAGAGGTGGGAGGGACTGTTTTCTGGTCATCAAGAAAGGTGAGACGGGGTCTGGTTTATCCAGCGGGACACGTCCAAGTGGCACGGGGACATGCTCACCTCGAAACCAAGTCCTGGGGGAAAACTGTCCCCCGTGGGCCGCAGAGTGGGCCACGCTTCCCTGGGGGCCCAGCCACAGCCCATACAGGACAGGGCCCCGCACACCAGCCCACCTGCCAGTCTGGAGCGTGCCCCGCCCCTTGCCTTCCCATCGCTTACTGTTCCCAGAGGCAGACAAGGCTGCTGGCAGAGCCGCAGGGCACATCCTGGGCTCCACGTCAGGTGGGCGTGGGTTCGAGTCTCCACCCTGCCCTTCACTAGCCTGCACCTGCCATTCCTCAGTCTTAATTTCTGCATCTCTAACGAAGAAGGCAGGTGCACCAACCCCAGAGGGGCAGGGCCAAGCAGGGTGACAGTTACAGAGGTCATGGCTGAATCTTTGCTGAGATCCAGGAAACCTGATCGATTGCTTTTTAAGATCGTAACAAGTAAACGAGGATCGTGTCTTCTGACGTGTGCGGGGCTGAACGTGCGCCTGGCCGGGTGTCTGGGTTCGGGTGCTAAACAGACTCATCCCAGACAGCCCCGCAACCTACTGTGTCTTTCATGAACGTTCTTTCCAGAACCTGCCAGAGCACCTCGTCCGTGTGCCGCTCGAAGGGATCGAGGTTGTACCTGCAGTGAAGGAAAGGAGGGGGAGCTGGACGGCTGGGGGCGAGGGGCCGGGGCGGGCAGGCCATGGCTGTGACCCAGTGGCCCCCTGGGGAGTGCTCACTTAGCCCAGGACCTCGACCCATAAATCGCCAACCTCAGGCCCAGAGACCAAGGCCTGCAACTCTGTGACAGAGCAGAGACCTCTGAGGTGGGCCCATGGGAAGGGCCGCCCAGACTCGGTGCCACACTAGGCACCCAGAGAGACGCGCTGGTCCTGTTAGCGGCCCTGGGCAGCCATGTGCCTTTGACCTTCTGCACGTTCTCGGCAGAGAAAAAGGGACAGGGAGCATCGTGACGGGCCATGGCATTCACTCTGCCTTCAGAAGCACGGGCTGCGTCTGCAGCTCCGGGGCTCCCAGAGGGCGAGCGGCTCGTTGGTGGGGTGAGTCTGCACACGGAACATTCCCGGCACAACACTGAATGTGGCCCCCGCGCCCGTCAGGGAGACAGCCCTCTCGGGAGAGGCCGGGCCGTTCACAGGACCAAGTGAGAAACGTCAGATCCTCAACCTTATAGAGGCTGCGACCCCCTGTTCTTGTACTTGAACTTCTGTTCTGATGCACCTCCCAACAGATGGCAGCCCCTGGGCCTCACTGGGGAGCAGGCAGCAGCCCCTTGGCCCTCTGCTTCTCTCGGGGACAGCAGCCCTGGGCCGGCCACACCATGGGCGCTTCCCAGAGTCCCTGGCGGGTCTGATTTCACTCTCCAAAAAGAGGAATGCACAGCGACCGCAAACAGCTACCTTACTGTACCTACAAACAGGACAGGGTCCTGGGGGATCACGGTCAGCCTGGTCCGGAGGTCCTCCAAGCCGACCGTGCAGATGTCCACCTGGTCGATGAGGATGGTGCCGCCGGTGGGCTCCACCAGGCGGAACAAGGCCACTCCCAGCGACGACTTTCCTGGGGACAGTGAAAGCAGAAACAAGTCAAACGTCGTATCCAAGTCCCGGTGTATCGTCGAGGGACTTCTGAGGCAGGGAAAGCGGCTCCGTGAGGGTGACGAGGCTCCGCGCTGTGCGGGGACCATCAGCCGCACCTGCACAGTCACCGCACCCCTCCCTGTGGCGGCTGCTCACTCACACACATCCTCTCGGTTCTGTTTCACCAGAATGATCCTCATTGAATTAATTCAGAACTGGTGTGTGTTTGCTTCCAACTTCACACACCTGTTCAACCTGAAACCCTGATTTATGGTAAAGAGGTTTGAGGGGAAGATACGGCCAGTGTGCCTGACACACACACGCACACGCACACGCACACACACGCACCCCCCTCTGGCACCACTCCGCCGCCAGACCCAGAGGAAACGCAAAGAAAACCCCCGGAAAGAAAGACAGCTGGAGCCCGCCCTCACCAGAGCCCGTCCGTCCGACGATCCCAACCGTCTGCCCGCTTTGGATGTTCAAGTTCAGCCCATCGAGGACAAGGGGAGTGTTCTCTCTGTATCTCATCTGATAGTCTCTGAATGTTATCTCCCCGCGGCTGGGCCAGTCCTGGGGGCAGGTCCCCACCTGGAGGGGCTGAGTGCTCTCCGGGACACAGGTCTGGAAAGCAGAATGCCCACAGGCGGGTGAGTACTCCTTCGCCTTCCCGATCACTCACTGCATTCACTCCCACGTGTCTGGGGTCAGCGTCCACAGGGGACTAGACCCGTAAGGACCCGGCCCGCGGGCCACTCGCATCCCCGGGGGAAGGTCGGGACTGAGGACAGTAGAACAGAGGGATGCGGTAGACAGTGGACTGTGTGTGCCGAGGGGGTGGGAAGAGTAAAAGTAGCCAAACGGTGCAGGAGGGCACCATGCGGATGGGACATTTGAGCGGAGACACCAGGCGAGTTGAGTCCAGGGTCCCCTGGGCGAGTCGGTAGTTCACACAGAGGCCGTGAGGCCAGGACAAGCTTGGGCACTTGGAGGAATAGGAAGAAACCTCACACATGATGACTATAAGGGACAGCTCCCTGGGTGGGGGGGGGCGGGGGCGGACCTTGTGGGCCAGGGCAGGCGTCAGCGGTGTGACCTTGTGACCTGGAAGCTGTGTGACGTGGGGACCAAGCCCTGAGAGTCGCAGAGTTCATCCAGATACAGTTTCAGTATCTGGGGGAGTCAAGGGGTTGGGAGCAGGAAGATGACAGGAAGGCAGGACTTCAAGTTCAGAGCTCCCTGGGAAGGACATTCACATTTCCAAAGAGCCCAGGAAATGCCAAGTCCTGTGAAGGACAGAGCAACTTGGCTGCCTTTCGACACCAACCCCCACTCTGGAGTTAAGAAGTCCCTGTTAGGGACAAGAGATAGGGCTCCCGCGTGCCCCATCGGTGTGGCCGGCCAGCCCAAATTCCTGGTCGAGAAGCAATCACAATTAGCCAAGAAAATGAGTGTATCTCTAGACAGTGAGTGTGTTTAACCCACGGAAAGTTTACCATTAATAAGAAAAGTGTTTCAGAGAAGCAACATTGTAACACTAATATTTTTAGTTTAAGAAATCTGCCTATTGGGTGCCTTCAGTTTTCATAGTAACAATATTCGGACATGTGACTCTAATTTAAAATCATCACTGAATAATTTATTGAAGCATGATTTTAAGTTCAAAGCATATGGTTTGTATCGAGCACCGGGATGGTCGGGCAGAGTGAAAACCCACTGTGTTTGGACGTGGTTACACAAATCTATGGGCGTGCATAAATCAATATTCACTGGCATCACGCAACCTCGGGAGGGTTGGTTGGTTCAATTAGACGCTCAGGGTACTCACAAAGGAAATGTAATCGATTGCATTGTAAAAAACCGTTTTAAATGCTTTAAAGTGTCGGGTTAAGTCTGTAAAGGGGCCAGGTGCTGTTCGAAGGTCTTTAAAAGTGTTTGCTGGAATTGGCCAGACTTCTTTTCAAAGAACAGCAGGGTTTGTAAGGTGAGCAGAAAAGCCTTTCAAGGAAAGTTATACTAAGTAAGTTTTTTTTCTGCGATGTACTTCCTAGTCAACCAAATATTAATTTTTAGAAACTAAGGCAAGCCCCCCAATTCTCTCTTCTGTGTAGAGAAACAGCCGGGAAGGGGAGCAGCTTTGGGAAGAGAACCTCGCCCTCAGCATCGGGGACTTGAGGCTGCACATAAGTACGGGGTCTGCGAACAGAGGCGTGGTCAGAGTTCAATGTTGAAAAAGATCCCTTTCATGTGGGAGCAGGTCCCGCCTCCGCGTGAACTCTGTCAGAGGGGACGTGTGCGCACGCCATGCTTACCGAAATGTACTGCCTGAGCAGCTCCACGGAGGTGAACTTGGCCTGGGTCTCGGTTCCTGTCCGGACACACACCTGGAGCAGCCCGCTCAGCTGTGGGAGAGCCGCCGCCGTCAGGGCCCCGCCCGCCTCCAGCCACCCAGCCCAGCCCCCGCCAGCCTGCTTAGGATCTCGCAGACAGCCGACAGCTGGCCTGCCTTCCCAGCCAAGCGCCCAGAAGTGAGGCTCCTCCAGTGGGTGTTTCGCCTGTAAACACTTCCTTTGTTTTTGGAAACAAATGGGGAGTACGTTTCCCCTACACCACCTGCCTACTGCCTCCTGGTCTGAGCAGCAGCTGTGAGCAGGGATTCCACCCGAGGCTGCTGGGTAACAAACTGTCTGGGCTACCCTCCCCCCAGGGTCCCCACCCTCCCTGCTTCACCCCTCCCACAGCCAAGAGGCACCCAGATGACCAGAGGCGGAAGGAAGCCACCCAGCCTGTCTGCTTGCTAGGCCCCACCTGGGGCAGGTGGCTCGGTAAGGTCACCCCCTTAGGCCCTGGACCCCCCAGAAGCCTACCCTGAGTGTTGGGTGCAAGAAGCTGTGTTAGGGCGGGGCAAAGGGTGGCCCCCAGAAGGTCCGTCCACAGGGGCATCCCTGGGACTGCGGAGGCCGCCTTACTTGGAAAAAGGGTCTTTGCGGGTGTCGTCAAGGGCCTTGCGATCACCCAGGGTGACCCCAGTGGGGCCTAAATGACAGTGTTCTTACAAGAGACAGAAGAGGAGACGCAAGAAGAGGACACGGAAGGGTGAAGCTGGGGGCAGAGAGTGGGGCGGCGCAGCGGCCGCCCCCGGAGCCATCAGAGGGAGGCACCTTCAGTTTGGGCTTGACCCCCACAATCATGAGAGGATGCGCGTCTCGGTCTTCAGCTACTGGGTTTTGCTCCCGTGTCACAGCAGCTCTGGGAAGCTCGGCCAGGCGGTGGCCCGGAAAGCACCAGAGGGGCTGGGGGGGCGAGGCCCAGAGAGGGGCAGCCGGGCGAGGTTCATCTGCAGCAACAGAAGCTCCGTCCCTCTGGGAGGCGGTATCCACATACATTGTGAAGTTCAAGGGCATCTGTGCCTCACAGCCTTGGGCTGCCGTCCACGGGCTTAGAATTGGCCCCGGCGTGGCTTCTCTTCTGTGGCAGTGGTCCATGTCCCTTTACATTCCCTTTCTGCTCTGCGGGGCTTTGCACCACTTCTCAACCACCCAGGGAGCCTGCTGCATTCCGAGGGATGTGTTCGGTCACTTGGGTCCCATGTTCTCGCTCCATGACCCCCCCCAGGCCTCCGTGTGGACAGGCTCCCCCCGGCCTTACGGCGATGTCTGCACACAGCCTCTCGGGAAGCTGGCGGTACCCCCAAAAGCGTGACCTCAGCTGGCCAGATCTTGGAGTAAGAAAATCTCTTTGACGTTATCTGTTTCGTGTTTCGCCCGCAACAACAAGCGAGAACACCCAGCAACAAGGAAAATCCGTGTTTCCCACTTCAGGTAGAATCCCGAGAATGTGTTTTTGTTTCTTCTTCCCAAAACACCGTTAAAATGCTATCAGAGAGATTTTCTGAAAAAAAGAGCCTCCGCCAGCAAAGTGGGCGGGAAGCGGTGTCACCCCCGAGAGCCACGGCTTTCGGGGCGCTGGACAGAATGGAGGCAGCGTGCTCTGCCAGCGCAGACAGGCCTTCGTCCGGCAGCGCTCAGCGGGGCTCGGGGAGTGAGGGGGGCCGCAGGGAGGCCAATGAACAGGCTGTCCATACACAGGGCTCCTCTGGGACCCATCTACTCCGTCCCCTGCTTGTTTCTCCAAACTCAAGGCAGCTGGACACCTCACCCCTAGGCCAGCACGCATGCATGCGCGTGTGCGCCCACGCTCTTCTCTAAGGAAACTGAGTGCACTGCCTGGGACTCGGCGGGGCTCCCAGGGTTGAACCCAGATAAAACCCCTTCAAATCTCGCTCCCTGGCTGCTCTCCAGTGGAAAAGCCTTCCCCACTCACCCACGCACAGTGACGCAACTTCCCACGAGGAGGGAGCCCTGAGGGCCCAGGCAGAGGCGGAGGAAGCCCCAAACACCCCACTGGCCCCTCCTCCTATAGGATATACGGACAGAATCACACAAACAAAGCCCACGGCGCAGAAGGCCAGGGACCAGGTAGATAAAAGGGGGAACTGACCCTGGAAGAAACGGATAGCAGTCACAGAAGAGATGACAGTTTAAGGAAGGGAGGGGCCTCTAATCAATATACTCAGATTTAAAAACATCTAGGCATCCATTTAAAAATGATTCTTTTAAAAACTCACTGAGACAGAGTTCGTGGACATTGAGTGTACGAACATAAGATCGCCAAACTGAAAATGCAGAAGAATGGCTGAACGGCAAGGCTGAGGAAGATCCCCAGAATAAAGACGGAAAGACAAGAACACCGGGATTTGAGATAAAAGAAAGGCAACAAGAAACCGTGGGTGCAAGAAACCAGTGTTCCCCCAGCAGGGGTCACGGACGAGAAAACAGGACGGGGAGACGAGGACGGGGACAGTCAAGAGGAGAAAAGCAGAAAGGGAAGCGTGTTCCCAACCTGACGTGAGAGCCGACTTCAGGGTGAAACGACCCACAGCCCCGTGCGGAGCAGACAAGGAGACGCCCACCGGGACCGCCGTCCCAGGGACTTGGCATGCCCCGGGGCAAGGGCAGCTGTGGAAGGGCCTCCAGAGAGAAAGGACCTGAGGCGTCTGTCAGGGCAGGGGAACCGGCCTCGGACGGGACCAGATCACACGGCCGGCTCATGCCTGGCCCTCGCACGTGACACGCGTTATCCCGGCGGTTGTTAGGACTCTCAGCCTCTCTCTGTAACACGGGCATGTGGCAGTGCCTGTCCCATGTGGCGACTGTGGGGACAAATGACTTACGTGTGTTAAAGGGTTGAGAACAGTGTCCGAGATATAGCACATGGCATGTGATTCACTGTTGTTATTTTTCCAAAGAAAAAGCCAAAGCAACCAAAAACAGAGGTTGGCGATTATTGGCTTCTCCGGCATCCTTGCCCCTCCCCCCATGTGGGGCAGCCGCGTCTCCTGGGGAGAGGACAGGGTGCGACTCCGCCCACCTCTTGGCCTAAACCCGTGACCCCCTGCCCCCTAAGCCACTGAAGAGTTATGCCCGAGCTAACCCAGGAAGAGTACAGAGCCCAGGGCGTCTGGTCCATGGGCAGGAAACAGTCGCCTTTGGCTCTCTTCCTTCCGTAGCCCTCAAAAGCTGCCGCTCACCACTCCGCAGCCATGACCAAAGTCACCGCAGGAGGAGGACAGAGCAGGGGTGGGGGGGCGGTGTCATTACCCAGCCACGCCCGAGGCCCACACAGCTGCCAGATCCTGAGGGATGGGAGCCACGGAACTCTCCCTATCGTCCAGACCCAACTGAGTTGGGTTTCCATGACGCCCACCCTCCCTCATGCCCAGTCCCCCCCAGCTGTTACCTGGATGATGTAGGACAGCGACAAGCCTTTGGATGCAGCGCTGATGGCGGGGAAACTCAGGGTCACCAGCAAGGCCACGATGAAGGTGACAATGTTCATGAGGACATCCATCCTCAGGGCAAACCACCTGAGCGCGCAGTTGAAGTACAGGAGGTGGCTGGAGTTCTCGTCATTCAGCATCTTAAACCTGAGGTTCGGGGCCGGACACGACAGCGGTCAGGGCGTGCGTCCACAGGCCGGAGTTGGGCTGCTGCAGAACTAAGGCAGCGGGCGCTCGTGACCACGGGCTGGTGCGCTTTTGCAAAACGAACGCGGAACCGTGCTCTCTGAAACCTGCCGTCGTGACATCGGGATGCACCCATGTTTTGGGCACAGGCAGCCCAGCCTGACCACACCAGGCCTCCAGGGTGGGGAAGGGCTACGTCGTGAACGCATTCAAGATTGAAACTGTAACCAGCCTGAGCTAACCCGTAACCAAAAGAGACGTCCGCTTCTACTGCCACTGACGTTTCCCCTGCCCTGCTTGGAGCAACGGGCAGAACTTATTGGGGGGGAAATGAACACTTTGCAAGGTTCAAACCCCTAGCGAGCTCAGGCCACCCCAATGGCACTGCCGTGAGCGCCTCAGGCTCCGCCACCCTGCCCTGCTCTCAGGTTCCTTGCAGGGTTCTGTTGGGAGCGCCTCCCACAGGCTGCGTCCTGCCGCACCCTCCTCCCAGCCTCCCCCATAGCTTCATTTCCCCGGAGCTCAGTTAGAATATTCTGGCCAACACTGTGGAGTTTTTATCGTGTAGCTATGAAGCTGCAGGTAACCCAGCTGACAGTGTTAAGTGACTCAGACGTCACCCAGGGTCTTATCTGTGAGGTGGGTTGGATCGTGCAGAGTCCCTGCATGGGATCACGTTGGAATTCGACTTCTAACCTCTTGTGAATGCGTCAGCATTTTTGTCTGGTGGCAAAGGCAACAGGTGTCAGAAGCCCAAGCCCTCTGCCAAGTCCGTGACTGGCGAGAATGCACTAAAAGGGGGCAGACCCGCCCAGCATGCAGCACTGGGAGGGGCCCCAGTGTGTGACACACGCAGAGCTGCGGACACACGACATTCGGATCAAACTAGCGGCAGAACTGGCCGGTAACAACCAAAGTCAAGGATGCCAAATCCACACCGAGATCTGCATGGCGAAGGGCAGAAAGAGGGAATTAGATGCAAACTTAGAAGTGTGTGTTAGGTTTTTAAGGAAGGAAAAGAAAAAAACAAAAAACAAACAAAAAAATTCATCACTCCAGTATCTTGTGAAGAGCGTAGAAGGCACTCAGTTCATGTTGGATGAATGAATAAATGAGTAAAAAAAAACAACAAAAAAATCTATGTGGCAGAGACTGCTATAGATTCACCAATTTCTTTTCTTCCTACAGACATAATTGGACTACATTTCCCAGCCTCCTTTGCAGTTAGCTGAGCCCATGTGACTGAAATCTGGCCCCTGAAATGTGAAGAAATGATGAGCTTCTTCACTGGGGTTGAGCCAGTAAAAATTTCACGCGGGTCCCCCACCCAAATCTCTTCCCTTATCTTCCAGTTGGACACAGAGGGCCCTGGAGACGTCCCCAGTGGAGCGGAATCCCTGCCCCTGCCCCAGGGACCTCCATTCCATTGTGACTTGAGGAGGGATCAACGTGTTTTGTGTGAAGCTTTTACAACTTGGAGCTGCTGGTTCCCACAGTGAATCTACTGCGATTATATGTGATTATATCGTGTTTTACAAGTTTGGAGCTGGAGGGCTCCAGAGAAATTTTCTAATCTACTCCCCACGTGTCACAGAGAAGGAAACTGGCCTGTCCATCAATTAAAATGTAATGTGGCCTTTAAAAATCACCTGGACAAGGAATATGTAACAACATAAGAGGTGCCATTTGAAAATAAAGCAGGACAGAAATGACTATAAATACTTCAGAAAGAGAAAAAAGACTGGAAGGAAGTATATGAAACCGTTAATGGGACTTGGGCTGAGGGCCTATGGGTGACTTTTTCTTTCTGTTTTCTGTTGTCTTCTATTTTCCTAAATTGACCACGCTTTACTTTTACCAGGAAAAAAGGAAACGCATCCAAAGCATCCACTTGGGGGCCCCAGGCGCCAGGAGGCAGAGTGTCTGAGGGGCTTCTCCCCAATTCCATCCGGCTGGTCCCCACCGCCCAGACATCCCTCCTCGGGCCCCGGGGAGCTGTCACCTCTGGCTGAGGCTCAGGCGGGAGGCGGAGCCGCAGCCGGGGCTCACCTGCTGACACAGTCGTCCTTCCTGCCGTAGGCGTGGATGACGCCCAGGCCCTGCATGGACGAGGTGACATGTGAGAACCAGGGCGCCCGGCTGATGTTCTCCGCCTTCTTGAGCTCCTGGACCCCTCTGTGGAAGACGCTGTGGGAACATCAAGAGGGTGGCCCGGTGGGGTCTCAGAGGGCTCCCCTCAGCACACACAGATCCGACCGTGCGCTCGAAACAAAGGTAAAGTCAGTGGCGTCGAACTGGGGGCCGGGGCTGGCCCACCACCCTCCTCTAGGAGGGCCGTCCCAGTCGTGTGTGTGGCGGCGGCGGAGGGCGGAGGGGTATGGGTCCTGTAAACGAGGGTCTCAGCAATGGGAGCCGCCCCTCCCTGTGGTCTCGTCGGAGTGCTCCCGGGAGCAGAAGGGGCTCGCCATCCGCAGCATCACCGTAGTCCTGAAGACTAGAGCCTTCACACGGGGAGGCCCGAGATAGAGCCCACCCTTTTGGGTGCCCAACCAAAGGAAAGGGGGTCTTTTTCAGTTCTGGGGGAGAATCCAAAACCAGGGAGTCGCCTGCCCGTCTCCTGAAGGCGTTTGCAATGGCAGCTTCGAGCAAACGCCACAGGAACCTCGGGAGCCACCCTTGAAACCGAGCCCTCTGCAAGGCGCAGCTCCCTGGGCGGCCCGCCGCTCGGATGGAGCTACCCAGACGCGCGCAGGTTTTGCCTGCGCCTGTTTATGAAACAGTGCGCCGACCCACCGGAAAAGAACGCAGAAGGCCACGGCGAGCCCGGCCAGGACGAGCAGGACGGCGGGGAACACGGCTCCCAGGATCAGCAGGATGCACAGCACCATGAAGAGCTGCTGCAGGAAGTTCTCCGTGTGGAAGGGCAGCCGCACGTCCAGCTCGTCCATGTCCTTGGAGAAGTGGTTCATGAGCCTGCCGCTGGGGGTCACGTCGAAGAAGCTCATGGGGCTTTGCAAGACCTGCGGGCACGGCCGGAGAGCCCGTGGGCGCGGGGCTGGGGTGCCGAGCGAGGGCCTGACCGTCCTGCCGAGGCCCAGCAAGAGGGGCCAGATGCTTGCTGGGCCCCCCTGAACAAGAGTGGACGTGGGACTCGGCCTCTGCCTGGAGCTGCCCTCCAAATCCCGGGGTGCAGCCTGGGGCCCCTTTGGAGGATGGAGGGGTTTTGTGCCTGAGGCAGTAAAAAGCTAAGTTCCACTTAAATGTGGGCCACCCCTGTGCACTCTGCGGCCCTCGATGGGCTCGGGGCTCTTGGGGGCAGGAGACGCCCTCTTGGCCGCTCACGTCTGCTCCAGTGTGGCGCCCTTGGGGGTCCTTCCTGACCACCCCATCCTAGCCTAAGAGCCCTTGACACCCCCCTGCAACACCCCCCTGGAGCCTGCCTTCACTGTTGGCAAGTTGACATTAGGAGACTCTCCCCAGGCGAGTGCCACGCGCGCTGTGTCTGCCCCTGGAGTGCAGCCTGGCGCCCGGTGCGTGGGAGCAGCGGGCGGCCCACAAACCCCATGGGTGGAGGAACCGGCTGAGTGGGCAGCTCCCGGGGCTGTACCTTGTCAAACAGGCGGTCGTGCAGCCAGGAGGACGCCATCAGGGTGGTCTTGGTGAAGGTGAGCCCTTTGATGATGCCAAACACCAGCACAGACACCATGCTGCCCGCGTATACCCACGGGAGTGTGCCGTGGCCCGTGTCCGCCAGCACCGCGCCCAGCTCGCACGAGCTCTGCTTGCCCTGGGGTCCGCAGGTCACCTTTGCAGAAGAGCAAGGAAAGAGCACCAAGAGTTGGTAAACTGCCAGGAGAGTAGGAATTTTCCAGAAAGAAGAAATTGGAGAGAGGTCATCATTGTTAAGAATGAGTTGGGTGGTAAAGTCAAGTCGGTTCCCTTTGGGGGCCTCCGAGCTTTGCCTGGGTCCTCCTGCTGGGCCACAGTGACCCCAAGGGGCAGAGGAGACAAGCCTGGCAGACACAGGGCAGCTGTCCTGGAAGCCACCTGAGCCCAGGGCACCAGAGGTGACGCAGGGCCAGGAGGGTGATGGGAGCAATGGAGACTGGAACTCCATGGGGCTGGCTAAGCATTGGCCAGTCAGGTCCGGGATCCACCTGCCCAGCAGAAGCCACCTGGCGTTGGGGGAGACCCGGGGCCCTCTGTGTGACAGGGCAGCCCCAAGCGCCTCCCTTTCCTTCGCTCAGGCGCACCGCCCTGGAGTCCCTGGGGGAGGAGGGAGCCTGGTGAACCCAGGGCCCTGGGACGATCGGAGAGACCTCAGTGGCCGCACCAGCCCGAGGAGAACACGGTTTTTTGCCAGCGTTTGCAGAGCACAGCCATCACTTTCTCCTGAGAGACTGGCTGTTCTGTTTTCCTCCGAGTCGTGCGCTAAAAGTCAGGGCTGCCTTTGGGGAGCAAACAAGCATTTTTCTTCCCAACACCATTTTGCTGATGGCAGCAGCAGCCGGAACGTAAACCCGAGGTGGCGGCTGATGGATGAACTTCCATAAAAGCAAAAGTGTCCCTGGGGCGCCCACTGATGAGGGAGGAGGCTGTGCAGGGCCCGGCTGGGCCCCGTGGCTGGGGGACGGGCAGACACCAGTCTGGTCTGCCGCTGTCGCCGCCTGCTCCGTCAGCCAGCAGCACCGCCTGGGAGAAGGCTGCACCCAGCCCGAAACCTCGGGCTCCCCGCGAGCAGGCCAGGATCTGGGGGCACACACACACACCACGGGCGTGGCCCTCCTGCCTCTCACAGCAGGCCACCCGTTGGCTGCTGCCCTTGGGAGCGGCCTCAGGAAGCCATGCCAAACTCCAGGGGGCTGTAGCGCCTCTCCGCTGCCCACATTTCCCCAGTGCCTCCTCACTTCGGTTGTCATAGCAACAGAACTGTACCAAAATGTAACCTTGGCGGATGGGCAGGCAACCCCTGAGCATTCCCTGGGGCTCCATTGGCCAAGAGCTGGGCGAGCTTCCAGCTTGCTTGAGCGAGAGCCGACTCATCAGTCCCTACCGGGAGGGGCCCTGGCCCAGCGAGAGCCTCGGGAGGCAGAGAGAGAGGCGCCCAGGGGCCCGCAGCACGCCCGGGGGCCAGTCTGACTCTTGCATGCCTTGGTCCCGCAGTGGGGCTTTGGGGAGCAGAGCCCGGAAGGGCGGGGCCCTCCAGCACCGGGCAAGGTCAGTGGCAGGAAGCCGGTCCCCCTCAGGGGGCAGGAAGACGCGGACTGTCGGGCTCCCTGGCCCCTCACGACAGAGGCTGCAGAACGGGCCCCGCAGACCAGCTGTGTCCGCCTGGCACCGTCTTTAGCCAGTCCTTTAGAAACCGAAGGTGGCGAACAGCATTCCAGTGCCATGGAAGGGGACTTCGGGGTCGGACCCATGTGGTGTAAGCAGTGGGCTTCATCCTCTGGGGCTGGGGGCCCCCTGCGTGGCGCCGGGTGGGGTGGCACTCCCCGGGAGCACTTCCTCAGTGCTCCCCTGGGCCGGAGGGACACTCACCTTGGAGCCCAGGTCCAGCCAGAAACCCAGCCACCAGTTGCTGAAGGCGGAGCTGCCGATCATCAGGAGGAAGAGGCACGTGGTGAAGAGGGAGAGGAAGTACCCTGCGAGGCGGGGAGAGGTCCAACAGGTTCCAGGAGCTGCGGCGCCATGGGCTTAGCTTCCTCACGCCCAGCCCTGATGGGAAATTTCAACCCTGCAGGAAAAGGGCCCCCCGGCCCTGGGAACCTCCCCCCAGGTTGATGGGACACTTCTGGATGTGGGGCCCCTGTCCCCCTGGTTGGAGAACAGATCCAAGTTGTCAACTTCTGGGAAACCTCCACTGCACACGCTAAGGGAAGCGACTTGGCATTCTCTAGAAACGAACAGGTTAAAGCCCGGTCTTGCTAGGGAGAGGCAGGGGAACTGCAGAGGCGTGCCCTGCAGCCGAGCCGAGCCGGGACTCAGCACTGAGCTGACTGCTGAGCAGAGGGGAGGTTACGGGGGCCATGACTGGGCTACGCTGCCGCCCACTCAGGCCCGTAACCAGAGCGCGGCAGCTTCCATGGAGATGAAGAATGACCTCGTTTCAAAGGCTGTAGTATCAGACTCTGGACTTTTAGTAGGGGGTGGGGGGTGGAATTAAAAGCATTGATCGACAGTCCCGCCTAAAGAGAGGAATTGCTAAGGAAATCATAAAACATGAACCCAGCAGTCTAAGGAGTTTTTTTCAAAATGCAAAGTAAATCCACCCATTGTTTAATACCGAACCTCCAGCCGCCTTAATGTACGTGTGATACGTTTTCCAGGTCACAGTTCCTTCCCGGCGGGCTCCGGTCGGGATGAGCTGGTGCAGAGGGGCTGTGGGGACAGACACAAGTCCTGCAGCTCCCCCGGTGGGGGGTGGGAGCCCCATGGGGCAGATGGCCCTCCCACATGCCCCACGCCACCACTCTGGGCTGGGTCCTTCCCGCCAAGTGCCCTGTGCTTTCAAATTCTCGACACACATTGGTGATCTGGTTTGGTCCTCGTGGCAGCCCTGGGGGCAGGCGGCTTTTGGTCTTTCGAGAACTATTTGCTAAGCACCTACTATGTGCTCAGCCCTGGGGAGAGAGGGATGGTCTAGCTGAGTTCTCCCGAAGCAGGTGCAAAGATGAAGCTCCAGATGCACGCGGACTAGGCAGGAGCCCCAGGGAATGGGTAAGCCAGAGGTGGCGGCAGCGAAGGGCGCCGCGTCACGCCAGCCGTGTCTTGATCCCATGCAGAGGAACCTTGGGCCTGGGCAGACCTTACAGCGGAGGGCTCCTCACAGGATCCGAGGATCTGGGATCGTTCTGTACCAGCTCCCATGGGCCCCTGGGGGAGGGCACTCCCTGGGGGGTGAATTCCCAGCACTTTCAGCCTGGCCTCTGCGGCCTCCCGGGAGGACCCCGGCAGAGGAGAGCAGGGGCACCCACAGCTTCCGCTACAGAGGCATGAGGAGGAGGCGGCTCGTGTTCTCGGAGCTCATGCCATGCAGAAGATACCCAGGTGTCCTCCTAAGTCAGCCCCTGCCTGGACCCCTGATCCCGCCTCGTAGCTGTCCCAAGTCCTCGCCATTGTCCAAGGGGAAGGGAAGTGACCGCCATGTTCTCCTGGAAACCACGCCTGGGAAGCCGGTTGAAGCCATTCCTGCAGCCAGCACTGAGTGCGGCTCTCTTCCCTCCTCCGGAGAGGCATGAAAATGTCAGCCCCAAAGCAGAATTCTAAACCTTACTTGGCTTTTACAAACAGCGACGGAAAGCAGAGCTAGACACGGGGCTCCAGGCCCCGGGCCTTGTGCCCTCTCCTGGCAGGCAAGCTCCCACACCTCGGGGGCCTGGTTACCCCCTCGCCCCTGCACCACCCGCTGGCCTGACTCTGGCTGCTGTTCTCCCTCTGGGAGTGTGAACGGAGGGAGCCGCCTGGGTGCCGGCTCGGCTCGCTCCCCTTTGCTGCGCTCCTGCGAGTGCCCGGGCCAGGCCTGGCGGGCGGCTCCCCCTTCACCTGGTTCCCTCCCTGTGGCCTCCCGGTGAGTTAATTCCACCGTGTCACTTTGCTCTCCAGAGAAGGGGGGCGGGGTGTGAAAGCGGCCCAGGACCCCAGCCCCTGGGCAGCCTGGGCCAGCAGCTCGCGTTGGCCCTGGCAGCCTGCAGAGCGGTGAGGACGCCGCCGTTCCCAGCGCACACGCCTTTGTCACCAGCCCTTATGGGTGCCAAGTCTCACCCGCTGGATTGGAAGACACATTTCCCCCACATTTTCACGCCTCTGAAATCAGATGCGCTTCCGCGCAGCGCTGCACCTCGCTATCTCGTGGGCAGAGGCCTTTCTTTCTAAGCACGGGGGCACCTGTGCGGGGGCGCCGGTGGTCCTAACATGGGTGGCGGCTGAGATCTGATGACAGAGACTCGGGGTTTTAGCTGCACGGCATGGAGGGAGAGGACCTTGCGGTGGGCACTCTGAGGCAAGAGGGGTGGGCCTTGCTCCCTGTCCTGTCTCGCTGCCCAGCACGGGGCCAGGCACAGGGCAGGGGATGGCCATGTTGAGTGGATGACGGATGGACGGAGACAGGGTCTGAGGACACAAGAGAGGCCGCTGGACCAGCCTGGCTCCCGCCAAGCCCATACACTACCTCGCTCCTCTCCGCCTTCCTGGTTTCCTCTTGCCCTCAATCCCAAGTCCTCCCCACCCCCGCCTTGTGTCGCTGGCAAACTCCTGCGTATCCTTGAAGGACCAGTCCAGAGGCTGCCCCCTCTGTGAAGCCCTCCCTGATTTGCTACTCAGATGCCCCACTGGCTTGTGCCTGCCCCCCTCGCACCCCAGACCCTGAGGACAGGGACGGGCTGTCCTCTTCTCAGACCAGCCGGGTGCCAGAGCGCAGTTGATTGCTTAGTCCTTACTGGTTCAAAGAGTGAATGATCTGACCGCGCCTCAGTCTCTTCCTTGCCGCCCTGCCTTTTCTCAGCGCCGCGAAGCAACTCCTGCCTGGGCGGCTGCCTCTAACTAACCCGACCGATCTCTGTGCAGAGTTTTCACCTTCTCAACTAGTAACCACGGCCACTGTTGAGGGCTGTTGCGTGTCAGGCCCTCTGCTAATTATTTTACGTGCCGCTGCTTAAGTAATTATGCAGGAACCCGTGAGGCTGGTAGCACTACTTTCCCATTTCACGGATTGATAAACTAAGTTCAGAGCGGCCCATTATCTTGCTCAAAGTCACAAAACCAGTCAGGGGTCGAGGCAGGACTCGGAGTCCAGCAGCGGAACCCCAAGGCTCGCAGTGTGGGGAACCACAGACCCCTCGTCGGCCCAGAGGACAAGCACTGCGCGTCCACCTCCTGTCCCGAGCTGTGGACGCTCAACAAATACAGGGCCCGGCAGGAGTAACGCCTGCTTGAGCGTGGTTGCCAGGGTAATCCTATGGGGGTCATCATTTAGAGTCTCAGTGTGAACAGTTCACGTAAAACGCCCCGTGGTGTGCTTGAGTGTGCTATTGGCGTGTTACAGAATGACATGCTTCTGATTCCGTAATAAAAGAGGGGCGTTATTTGTGCCGGACCCTGTATTTCGGGGTACGTACCCGAGGGCACGAACGCTAAGTACCTTGGACGTCCACGAACTCTGCGTGCATGTCGGGTTCTTCTCCTTCCTCTGCCTCCTCTCCTGGAGCCAAAGCTAGGAGGAGAAAGAGAGAGATGTGTGTCCGCTCGGGAGCTGCGGGGCATGAGGGAGGCGTGATTCGAACTCGGCGCGTACCGGCCCCTTCGTCTCCGTCCTCAGGGCTCTCCTTGGGGGCGTCCACCATCGCTGTGTTGCAAATGTGCTCGGGGTCCTGGAGACGAAATGAAACGCCCTCTGAAAGTGGAGTGACGGGCCTTCCTGCGGGCTGGAGGCCAGGAGGGGCGGCCCGGTCCCGGCAGCCCCACGCCCCGGCGCACGGGTACCTTGAAGTGCAGCCCGCGGAGGTTGTGCACCAGTTTCGCGTAGTGTCCTCGTTCCCGCATTAACTCCTTGTGGGTTCCCTTCTCGCAGATCCGCCCGTCCTCCAACAGAACGACTTCGTCGCAGGACTCCAGGAACTGCGGAGACAGCAGCGCCACCGCAGTCAGCTCCCGCCCGGGCACGAGACGAGCGCCGAGCCGGCGTTCCAGGCAGAGCCTCGGCGGTGGGCAGGCCCAGGTTTCCTGGGTCTTCCAGAAACTTCCCCCTTTTCTGGTTGGAAGAAGGGTCTTGGCCCCACTGAGCCCGAAGTCAGGACCAAGACAGGCCATGCAGACAGGAGCGGCAGCCCTTGGTGGACGCCAGGGTGACTGGGGTCACCAGTGTCTCCCCGCCCGACCCCGTCCAGGCGAGGACAGCCTTGCCCAGCAGAGCAGGTGCAGGCAGCGGAGGAGGGACTAGCATCGGGGGCCACACCCACCCTGTGACCCCAGGGGTCCTGCGAGTCCCAGTCACCTGCAGCTGGTGGGTCACCAGGACGACCGTCTTCCCCCGCAGCGTCTTCTTAATGCACTCCTCAAAGATGTGCTGCCCCACATGGGCGTCCACGGCCGACAGGGGGTCGTCCAGCAGGTAGATGTCATGGTTGGAGTAGACAGCGCGGGCCAGGCTGATCCTCTGCCTCTGCCCCCCGGAGAGGTTGAGGCCCCGCTCCCCGATCTGCGGACAGGGGTCAAAGCTACGGCCTGCCACCGGGCCCCTCCCGCCACCCCACAGTCCTCGGGGAGCAGGAGCTTCCTGAACCTTCTCAAGTCTCTTCTGCAGACTGGTCATCACCATGTCCCAGCCCCTCCACCCCTCGCAGGGGCCCCACAGCGCCAGACGCCCTGGGAGTGAAGACCCCACTGCAGCTGGGAGCCAGTGGCCAGTTGTGACTGGGGACTTCCCAGTGCTGAGCGAGGGGCACCTGGCCCACCATCGCAGGTGCATGTGCCGTCGGCAGGGACTCCATCTTGCTCATTCTAGCCAAAGAGAACTGTAGAGCGAAGCTCTGGGAGAGTGGACCGGCTCACGGAGGGAGACACGGCTGAGAGGCACTGGACAGGTGTGCGGGGCCGTGTTTGGAGGGGACTCTTGCACTCCTGGGTGCAGCAGAGGCAAAGAGGGGCCCTGAGCCTCCGGCCACAGCCCCGCACTCGGGCCTCTGTCTCGCTGCCCTCGGGGTGAGGAAGCAGCTTCAGCCAGAACCTTCCCTGAGATGATGGGCTGATCGGAAGTGGCCCCAGGAGTCACCACGCTGACCCAACACAAGCGGAGCTGGTGGCATCTCCATGGTGACATCCCCCAAGGCCAGACGCAGATGGAGATTCGAGGTGGGAGAACCTGACTTCCCCGCATTTCCCGGGACCTCTCTGTCCTCCGGGGCATCAGATACGGCAGGGGCTGGGCTATGCCCCCTCCGCCCTTCGTCCCTGGGCAGTCGGGCTTCCTTGGGGCTGCGCTCCTGGCTCTGCTCACCTCGGTCAGGTCTCCATAGGGAAGGCCACTCAGGTCCTCCTGCAGGGCGCAGACCCGCACAGTGTGCTGATACCTGGGAGTGCGGAGGTCAGAGGTCAGCACAGGGAGGAGCGCCCCACCAGCATGGCTCCCCGGGCTGCATCCAGAGACACGGCTGCTGTCACGGGCCAGTGAGGGTGTGGCAGCTGCTTTGTCTGTGGTGTCCGCGGGCCGCCTCCCCCAGCCGGGTGCAGAGTCACCCCGGGAGGGCCAACTCTCTCTCTGGGCCTCCGCCTCTTCGTCGGTGGAATGGGGGCCGGCGGCCCGGGTGCCCTTGCCTGGGTGGTTATGGACCTCGAATGAGGGACTGGACAGCGCAGCCCCCCAAACCTGGCGAAGAACACGGGAAACCAGAGCTAGGAAACGGGTCCAAAGCGCCTGCAACGTTGTGCCTCAAGCTCTGTTTTTGTCCCGTTGGGTCATCTGGAGGACAGGGACAGCGACATGTCCCGAGCCCTGGCGCCAGCTCGTACCCGCCCACATGCCGCTCAGGGTTCCAAGTCCACCTTCGGTTACTTGGCCGAACGCAAAATTGCCAGGCTTACCTGCCTCCAGTCTGACAACCCGTGCACGGTGACAGGCCCCCTGAACACATGGTGACAGACCCCCGAACACATGGTGACAGATGCCCTGAATGCAGAGTGACAGGCCCCCTGAACGCACGCGGCTCCGTGCTGGGACCCGTCCGTGTCCCGGGGCACGATCACGGATCTGCCGGAGGCGCCGCCGGCCCTGAGCGCTCGGTCAGGAGGACACTGGCACCCCCGGCCCCGACCAGACTCGAACCAGACCTCGTCAGAGAGGCTGCCGTGGCCGACGGCGCCACCGTCTGCGGCAGGAAGCCTCGGGCTTTCCAGGGCGGCATTACCTCTGGTGGTTGTACTTGGCTCCAAACAGAATGTTCTCTCGCACACTTCCGTGGAAGATCCACGCTTGCTGGGACACGTAGGCCAGGGTCCCGCTGACCGCCACGACGCCGTGCCGTAACTGCATCTGGAGACACAAGCCCCAAGGACCCTGAGCAGCCCGCCTCACAGACTTCTCCCCGGGGGCCTGCTGGACACTCGCCGCCCGCCCTTATCCCGTGAGCGTCCATCCTGAAGGGGCCAGAGGGTGACAGAATGTCTCGCCCACAGGCTGCAAAGTCTGGCTGTGCAGACTGAGGGTCTCAACACCAAACACCTGCAGGGAGCGAGGAACGTTCTGGAAGAGGCAGGAATGGGTCCTGCTGCTGGCCTGCCTTGCACAAAAGTGCCTCAGGGCGGACCCCCCCCCAGGCGCTCCCTTTCCCTCCCGTGCGCTGATCGGATCCCCCCCACCCGGCCAGGTCCCCGGGAGTCTGCCGAGGGCGGGGTGCTGCCATGCACAGGAACCTCCTGGATGTGGCCGCCCCCTGTGTGCCCAGCTGCCCGGTCCCAACAGTGGGCAGCGACCCTGTCATTGTCACGTGGCTGCTGTGCCCTCACAGCGACCCGCACAGCTCACCTGTCCCAGGAGAGCAGCGATGAGGGAGCTCTTCCCACTTCCGACGTTCCCGCAGATCCCCAGGACCTTCCCCTACCAGAGAAGCAGAAAAGGGACTCGGTCATTCTCTCTATCCTCACAGGGTCTGGGGACCAAAGGGTCACCTCTGAACTGCGCAGGTGGGACGGAGCGGTCACCGCTGGCTCCAGGAGGTGGAGCAGCCTCGTACCCCAGCCTGGATCGCAGCCTGGAGGAGGCAGGGACCAAGTCTTAGGCTGGTGCCTCCCTGTGAGTGCACAGTGTGGTGGGGGGAGGGGGCGTCGAGAATCTGGTGCGGGTGCTGGCCTGGGACACACGGGCGCTGGACGCGAGGGTGGCCCTGCACCTAGGCTCCAGGGACATGAACCTGATAGAGGTGACGGGCCCGTTGGGGGACGGGGACAAGATGAGGAAGTGAAATCTGTGGTTGGTCAGACGCACGTAGGGAAACACAGAAGCGGGGGGCGGGGGCGTGTGGAGCGGGAGAAGCCTCCTGGCAAAGGCACAGGTCTGAGCATGAGTCCTCTCGGAGGGACAGACAGATGGACGCAGGCCCTCAGGGTCAGAGACCAGAGTCAAACTAGCTTGTTCAGGAGGAGGAGGCCACGCCAGCTGGGGAGGGAAGGGTGCCCTGGGGTCAGCTCCCCCAGGAGGCGGGGGCTCGGATCACACCGTCCCTGGCGGCCAAGGGAGTCCAGACAGATTCCCAAAAGCCAGTGCTCCTCCCCTGTCCCCCACACGGACGTCTTGGCCCTTTGTGGGGATGGGTGGGCCCTCGGGCCAGAGGCAGATCTGGCAACTGGAAGGTGCGTCCCCGACAGTATCTGCTACAGGTGACGGCTGAGTGAGACCTGATGGGCGTGGGAGGGAGCCCACAGCTGCCCGCGGGAGCCACTGTGCACCGATCGAGAATCCAGGGGGGAGGGCACAGCGGACGCTGCAGGGCCGCAGTTGGGACATCTGAGTCATTCTCATTACGACCTACTCCCTGTGACCCCTTATAGCAAAAGTGCCCGCGTGGGGACAAGCACGGCTCCTTCCACACCCTGATGGACCACAAGGGCCCGTCACCTGCCTGCCTCCCCCAGCACTTGAGGGTTGCTGCCTGTCATCACGAGTTCTGTGACGGAGTCTGTACTGAGCACCAGGCACCCTGCCATGCCCCGGGGATAATGGACGCCGCCACCGAGGCAGGTGTGGCCGCTGCCCCACGGAGCCCACGGCGCCACGGAAGCTGCGGGTGAGTGAGGCTGACCCATTTCATTCCCACGACAGGACTTCGAGGAACGGGGTCGACCTGGAGACTTGGGGACAAGAGGCCACTGGTCTAGACACAGCCTCCCCAGCCCCTGGCTGTCCTCTGAGTCCGGCCAGCTGCCTGGGGCCAGGTCTGAGCTTTCTAGATCCCTCCCTGTCTCCAGAGGAAAACCCGTGAGGCATACATGCCCCAGTTTCCGATTGTTTGTTCGGAAAACAAGGTTGGGGACCTTCTCTGCACCAGGTACCAGGCTCCGTACAAGGCCTCCAGGGGGTCGCCGCCTTATGGAATCACAGTGGGGCAGCGGTAGCACCTGCCCCGTGGGGCTACTTGGGCGGTTACGTGAGTTACCGATGTGCCTGCTCCTATACACCAGCCCTGGTCATCCGTCAGAGCCCTCCAGCCGGAAATTAAGCACAAATCTGGAAGCGTTTACAGAAGCCGGTCTGGCTGGGCCTCGGCTGCCTGAGTGGGCCATTTGTTAGACGTGGACACGGGCTCCGGACTCCCCGGGGCTGGGAGGCCAGTACTAAGGCCACCACCCTCTTCTCTCAGCGGGGAGAGGATGTCTCCGCTACTCAGGTGCGTGGGTTTAAAATTTGAGGATGAAAGCCGCCTGGTCAGAGATATCCCGCCCCCCCGCCACCTGCAGCCCGAACTGCACCGCGGAGGCTGGGGGCGGCCAGGGCTGCGTGGCCCGCGGTTGGGGGAGGCGGCCCGCCCGGCGGCCCACACCCACCTTTCTCACGGCCAGGCTTATGCTGTGCAGGACCGGCTTGCCGCTGCCCCCCGGCCCCTCCGGGCCAGCCACATCCTGCGCTGACGGGCTCAGGTATGTCTCCAGCCGCTGGCTTTTGAAAACACGTTTTTTTTTCTGGGTCTCCACTTTCTTTAGGTTGCTTTTGCTGCTGGTGCCTTGCTCCCATGTCAAGGTGGCATTTGCTAAAAGCAAGACAGTGTCTGGGCCATCTGGCTGGGTGATGTAGGAAGGGAGGCTTTTAGCCACAAGAATTTTCTACGAGTGAAGAAACAGAAGTCACTGAGCAGGCGCCACTCGTTTGCAAGGCCTGTCCCGACACGTCTTCTAGGGGCCCCAGGTCACCGTCTCGGCCGTTCTGCCCGGGATGTCCTGGAATATCGTCCTGAGCGTGTTCCCCGGGGGAACCTGCAGTGCAAATGGACCCACTGGCTTGCAGCAGGTGGGATGGCGGCGCCGTGGCCACTAAACTGTGCGGTCACCCGCGTGGCGCACGCTGATCCTTGCTACACATTGGCCTCACGCCCAGGACAGCGACGCTGGCCACGCAGTCCCCGGTTGGTGGGCTTCGTGGGGTGGCACTGGTGCCTGTGAAACCGCGGCCGCACGCCCAGCGTCCCCTGTGCCCTCTTCCTGGATCCCCACTCCGCTCAGCTCAACAAAACCCCTGCCAGGCGCCTACTGTGCCCCGGAGCCCGGGGTGAACCCCAGAAATGCTAATGGGAAAGGGTGCCATATTCCTGTCCTCGAGGAGAACACAGTCCGGGGGCGGGGAACGGGCGCGGATCTTTTCAGCAAAGTGTGATGGGGACAAAGTGGAGAAGGGACACATGGCCCCGGTCCTAGAGGCCCGTGCAGGGCAGCCGGAGCCCAGGTGGTGCAGGTGCCGTGCAGACGGGACGAGGCAGGGCGGAGCGGGGAGGGCTTTCCGCTGCGGGTGCAGTGGGAGCCAAGGCGGGGGGAGCGTGGGCGCAACAAGCGCTCAGGGTGGGAAGGGGACAGGAAGCGAGGGGACAGGAAGCGCGGTGGAGACAGAACTGGGGACCCGCTGACGGAGGGCTCAGCCACAGTGCTGGGGGGACGAGGGCCCAGCCATTTCTAGCAGGTGGACACCCGCGGTCAGACCCGCGTTTAATCGGCTCCCCTGGCGCCAGAGGCGGCCTGCCTGTGAGGAGGACAGTGTCGGGAAAGGACAGTCACTCCGTGAGTCTCCCGATAGTTCAGACGGGAAACGGCGAGGCTTGGAATGAAGGCCAGGGCTGCAGGGCCAGAGGTCGGGGAGGGGGGCACCAAGAAACAGCGTCGTTGCTCTAGTCTGAGGGACCCGGTGTCCTTGCCCGTGCAGTTCGTGTGACAGGGCTGGACCGTGTGTTTTGTGGGGAAAAAAATAAATAAATAAAAGTGGTCATTCAAGGGCGCACCTTCTCCTCGGTCTTAGAAATGGCACCTTTTAACGCCGAGGCAGCACGGCGAGCAGGAGCGGAGCCCACGGGGCTCTGGCGGGCTCGGTGCAGGCGGCGCGGGGCAGGGGGCCACGGACACCTGGCGCAGGGAGCAGGGCCTGCCTCCCATTCGCAGACACGCGGACACGCCGTCCTCTGGACCGCCACGCCCTCCCCCGTCCCTGTCCCTGTCCCGGCCGCGACTTCAGAGCCCTTCCTGCGCGCACTGATTTCCCCGCCGCGCACGGCGGACACGGGGTTCCCCAGTCCTACACGGGCCGAGGCTCCGAGAGCAAAGACCCTCTCTTCCATGCGTGTGTGTGCCCCACGGGCCTCGTGCATGGGAGCACACAGGCCGTCTTGGGCGGGCAAATGCATGAGGGAATGAAGTGACTAAACGGTGCGTAAGTAGCGTGCCCCCACCCCCGTCGCCACCCTCACGTAGGACAGAGCAGGCAGGGACCGGGGGATGGCGCAGTGAGAACCCACGCACCCCCGGGTGGAGAGTAGAGGGTCCGAAAGCGGTCTCTCTGTACAGACTCCCTCTCGGTGTCCCTCCGGGGCAGACCCCCGGGAGCTCTCCGCCTGTCCCACAGGGACCCGTCCAGTTGTGCGTGGCGAGACCCCACCGCCCGCCGTGTCCTCCCAGCTAGGGACCCAGCCCCCCAGCCCCCCACCCCACGCCATGGGTTGACTCGGCTTCCCCGTATCTGGGAGTTCCCCACCCCCAAAGCAGCCCTCTGTGCCCTGCTCACTGAGGGTTACTCATACCTTCATCCTCCTGAGAGAGACGCTGGCTTCGGCCGCCGCTTTGATGGAGAAAGGCAAGATGGCGATGGAAAACTTCATCACGTTGAACATGGCGATCACACTGAAGGCCTGGGGAACAGAGGGAGGGGAGGTTGGGGACGGGGGCGGCCTCGGCCCCGAACCCCGACATCCGCGGGGACCGAGCTCACTGAGACGCAAACAGCGGCACGGCTGGGACTCCCAGGCGAACGGTTTTGTTCATTTCACGGCCCAGAGATTTTGCGTTTGGGTTTTCACCAGCGAGGTGGGAAATCTGTCCCCGTCTCTGACTCCGAGAGGACCAGGCCCGCGGAGGGGCTCTGACTGTCGGCCTCCGGAAGCCCCGTCCGAACCCTGTCCGAGCTTGGCCTGCGCCATTGACTCGAACCCACGCAGACCGTCCCAAGTTGTCCCATCTCTTAGCTGCTTCAGAGGAACCTGGCCCTTGGAGACAAGCCTCCGGCCCCGCACCACACACACCCCCTCCCCCCCCCCCCCCCCCCCCCCCCCCCCCCCCCCCCCCCCCCCCCCCCCCCCCCCCCCCGCCCCCCGCCGCCCCAGGACAAAGACGGAAGCCCCTTGCAAGGGCCCGTCCCTTGAGCCTGACCCCGCACCACTGTTCTGGGACCTACAGCCGCACCCACCCAGAGAGCTCCCACAAACTCCCCAGCGCAGTGTCTCTGTGTCAATAAGAACGAGACCGTCCACCTCCTGCTTCTTCAATTCACTCAAGCCCTAGACGCACACGCATGTGTGGGGGCCAGAACCGGGGGGAGACGGCGCAGAGGTGCGGAGCAGGTGGCTGTACGGGTGAGGGCTCATCACGTCCCCGTGCCAGACAGTTCCCAGCCTGATGTTAGCTGCCCAGGGGGCCCGTCGGGGCTCTTTCACTGCCAGACACAGAACCAACCCCCCCAGGGAGAGGGCACTTCACTCCTACTGGCAGGAAAACGAGACAGGAGCGGAAGCGCGGCCACAATGGAGAGAAGGTGGAACCCTTGTCGGTGCCAGGCTGCGGGGCTCTAGGGTGGTGCAGCCGCTTTGGAAGACAGACTGGCGGTTGCTTGTTTGGTCTGGATTTTGTTTTCCAAACAAAAGACGTGTTCCTGTGACCCCTGCGACCCCGTCACAGACCAGGGAGGTGCTGGGAGGCTCTTGTGTGTGGTTGTCTGGGTGCGAAGCCGGAACGGGTGGTCCAAGGCCAGTGCAGGCAGAGGTGGGGAGGAGCCGCCCACCGGGCCCCTGCTGGTGCCGGGGTGCACGGAGGCCAGCGGGTGAGGCGCCCTTACCACGGCGGCGGTGAGCCGGCGGCGCAGCAGGATGTGGCTGGTGAACGTCAGCACAATGGCCATGGTGGACGCAATGGGGGCCAGGACCGAGTTTCCACTCTGGACAAGTCCAGCTTTTCCCAGCAGTTTCCTTTCCCTCTTCCTTATATCTGCAACCCAGAAAGCGGGCCAGAAGGGTTTATTTTGCCTGTCAGGCACCTGCCAGGTCTTCCTGCCAAGGTGATGAGGGTTCCTGCTGGGAGGTTTGAATGGGAGGGAGCAGAGAGCCCCGGGCACAGAGCCAGCCCTTCCGGGAGCTCAGGGCTGGTCGGCTGCTGGCTGGAGGGTGTCCAAGGTCCCCTCCGAGCCTCATTCTCTGTGTGTCAGGAGTCAACACTCGGACACCTGCAGGGACCAGGCAGGTAAACATAATGGAGGGGCTGGGCCGGGAGCAAGGCCAGAGGGAGTGTGCGGAGGGAGCCAAGTGGATGTTGGGGGAGGGAGGGCGGCGGAGGTCGCATCTGGCCGTCCCTGCCGCGGTCCAGGAGAGGACTCTGGCTTGGACGAGGGTGGGGGTGAATCGAGGAGGAGCAGACAGACCCCAGAAATGTTCTGGAGGCAAAGTCAACAGACTTACAGCTATTTTTGAGCTGGATTAGCTCAGCCTTCCTGAACCTCACAAGCTGGGACCCTTTTACCCATCAGCCAGTGCCTCTCACAGCCCGGCACACAGTGACAGCGTGGTGGCTGCTAACTCTGTCTGACGCGTGCTAAGTGGCATCCAGTCAGATGGAACCACATTTATCCACGTCGAGTCAGTGGTTGAGGTGAGGTCAGCGTGTGAAGGGCTATTTCTGGATCCTCAAAGAGGGACCCCTGGGGCGGCCACGCCAGCCCGGGGCCCTTCCTTTGTCAAGTTCAGAAGCGGGGCTCCTCGAGGCGCTCCCCAAAACGCAGGCGCACAGCTCCAGGCCCAATTACGTGCCGGCCGAGAAGTGTAACTGTGGGTCCGGGGAGCCCATTGTAACTGGTCAGATCATTAGCCGGCCAAGCACCCGCATCTCCACCAGCGATTATGTAAATGTGCCTGCAATTAGATTTGCATTTGTATTTGATGGAAATGGTTTCACCATCACCTTGAGAAGAGAGGTGACATATACGCAGGCTCCTGTCTGCACGAGGAATGTCAAGCCAGGGGACCGCCTGGTGACAAGGCTCCTGCAGGCCGGGAGGGGATTTCTGTGCACGCGCACGTGTAGTGGACTATTTTGTGGATGGCGGTCACCGGTCAGGGCCGGCATCCATGTGGGCCAGGGAAGGCTGCACCCTATGGTGCTCACCTGCGGAGCCCCTGGTCCGCCGGGCCAGGTGCCTGCTTCTATCATAAAGTCTCCCTTCTCCTTTGAAAAGCCTGCGGGACGGCTGAGGGGGTCCCGTCGGCCCCCCTCTGGACCGCCTGACCCCAGGAAGAGCCATCCTATCAGGTATGCACGCCCAGAGGCAGCTGCGCTTCCTACCTCGGATGGTCTTGGTGAAGGACTTCTCCCAGGCATACATCTTAATCAGCTTGATGCAGGTCACAAACTCATTCATGGTCTGCACCCGCTTGTCCGTCACCGAAATGGCTGCTCTTCGGAAAGCGGAATTGAGCTTTGCCATAAACACCTGGAATCAAGGTGCGAGCCCCGGGCTGGGGGAGGGGTGCTGGGGTGCAGGTGGCCTGAGAACTCGGGACAGGGTAGGGGGCGGGCAGGAGAGGCCCTCGGGTGGGTCGGCCTGAGGTTCTTGGCCGATCCCTCCCCTTGAGTGGCCGCAGCCAGCGTGGGCAGGGGGGCACCAGGGGTGGGTCAGGTGATGGGAACACGGGTCCTCACGGTGTGAAGACAGTGTCAGGGACCCAGACAAACGGGAAGCACGCCTCGGCTCCCTCCCTGGGGCCCTCAAACTCAAGTTTCTTCAAAAGCGTCACCATGCCCAGGTCAGGAAGCAGCTCTGTGAGCCCCCCGCGGGGGTCTGTGCCCCAGAAACCAAGCCTGCCCTTCGGTCCAGGGACCGGGTGTGCGAAACGCAAGCGTGAGGCAGCAGCTGCTGCACAGGCCAACCAGTACCTGGATGGGGATGAAGGTGACGTACACGGACACCCCGATGAGAGCCGTGGGCCCCAGGATGAAAAAGGAGTACACGGCGCACACGACCAAGAGGATGGGGATGGTGGCTGGCAGGGGACAGAACAAGGCGGCTTCAAACAGGGAGTAGCTATCGCTCGAGAGCACGTTCAGCACCTGGGAAGAAAGCACAGGGGTTCAGGCTGTCATGGTGGCTGAGGGAGCTGAGGAGACAGACTCTGCCTTAGAGGGAAGAGGGGCCCGCTGGGGACCGGCACGGCGAGTTTCGTGAGCCTCGTCCTGGTCTGACTTGGGAGAGGTCAGTCTTTGAGGACAGAGAATGCTAACGAAGAAAGACAGAGAGGGCTATTACCACGGGGCAACATGCCCGAGAGACTCCCTCCTTGTTGGCGCAACTCTGCCAAAGGAAGCATTTCCCAGCCCCTGCCGTGGAGGGAGCACGGCTGTGGGACCACGTGAGGGGCAGCGCCACGGAACCCACAGTGCCCGCCGGGACTGCGGGGATGAATTCTCAAAGGGCGCCAACTCAGCTCAGAGGACACGGCCTTCTGACCCTTTGCTCCTTCCTCCTACCAACGACCCGGGACACGGCGGGGTGGCTGGGTCTCCAACACCCACCGTGAACCCTCAGGGAGCCGAGGATAAAGGAAGGAACAGTAGAAAGATCCAGAAGTCCCCAGACCAGCCTGGATGGACCTCTTCCAGGCTGTTTTTAGACAGAGGGAAAGAAATTCACTTTGTTAATCCATCATTCTCTGTTCCCGGCAGCTGATTCTAATCTTAATTGATACAGGATGGTTTGAACATACGTCGCGCCATCTGGGGTTCCCTCAGCGCGGGGAGTCTTCTTGTGTACATGGTGAGGGTTTCGTTGCTAAGGATTAAGAGCTTAGGAAAACGTTCACTCCGAAGTCCAGCAGGCGCGGTGCTTATTTCGGCTTTGGCACCCCACACGCTCCATAAATGGAATCCCCAGACCCATCGGTCATTCCGTTCTACCCCATGGCCGTGATACGCCCCGTACCCTCACTGAAGTCAAAGGGTTGGCCCGAGGTCGCCCCAAAGCCCAGCAGGCACGGGGGTCTCCCCAATTCTCTGGCTTGAGCAGAGCCCCCCTTTCCCTGAATGAGTTGAGTCTGTGCCACCTCACTGAGCCCAAAGATGGGACCGAATGGGCGGGACGCTGGCAAACCAAAGGAGGCGGATGCTTCATCCGGGAAGAGCGTCTCACCCACAAAAACTTAGCACGCCATTCTCTGAATCAGGCTCCTCTGGCCCCACCTACCTCACCCACCGACACATGCGTCAGCATCTTGAAGGACAGGAGGTGCTCAAAGACCAGCGTGGAGACGGCCACCTTCAGCCGGATCGCCGTGCGGTAATTGATGGCCCAGGCGAGGGCCCAGAAGAGGACTTTGGTGAACTCCGTGGCGAAAAGGGCAACGCACAGGCCAACGCCCACCCAGATGTTGCGGGCGGTGCTCTCCGTGTGCCGGAGGATCTGGTGGATGAGGACCGTCTGGAAGACAGCGTGGCAGGGAGGGGAGAGGCTGCAGGGCGGCGGGCGGGCCGGGAGGCCTCCGAAAACGTCCGCGAGCCGACTCCACCAGGCAAACTTTTTAATTAATTTCAGGGGCTGCCGCTGTGCTCAGCAAGGATTAGCTTTATGAAAATTCGCCCCCAAGGAGCTCAGGGATAATGACAATGTACTAAACCCACCGGCTCGTAGAGGAAGTAACGAACGGCATTCTGTGCCAGCCTGGGGGCGGGGGCGGGGCGCTGCGCTCACCGGCCCGACGGCGGCCATGACGATGCACAGGATGTTGGTCAGGATGTCCATCCACACGCGGGTCCTCTGGAACTTCCAGACCACTCGGCCCAGAGAGGCTCGCTCGGGACCCTCCCTTTCCACCTCTTTGTCCCAGAGGATTCGGAATCTGTGGGGAAAGAGGAGGAAGGAGAAAAGGGACTT
>PVJI01016686.1:0-37648 GCA_004026765.1 Micronycteris hirsuta | reverse complement strand
GTTGACTGGTTAAGCTGTAGAGATACAGGTACACAGAGAGCAGACTCACGTCTGCATATACAAATACATGTAGACATGCGGACAAGTCCGCTTGGACATTTTCAGTTGAATTTCATTAGCAGTTCCAATAAACTGATTTTAAAAATTAATTAGGAAGTTTAATCCAAAAATGCTCAAATTGTTGAGTGGACATGTGGATGTTGTTGGTTGTGTCAGTTCTAGGAAATTTCTCCAGAGAGAAAAGTCCTTTCTTCACAAATTGATTTCAACTGTATTTGCTTCTGGATTTGCCTGCCTTTGTTCATTTCAGCATCCCCCTCAGACTCCCCCTTTTCTACACACACAACATACACACACCATCCTCCTAACCTCTCTCCATTCTCCTCTAAACATGTGGCCTCCTTGCTGGTCTAGGAAATGTTAACAGCTGTCTTTGCCTGTTCTCCCCTCACACATGCCACATCCATCTCCCAAACACACCCAACCCAAGATGGCTTTTAAATGCAATTGATTGTCCACGAAAACATGAACGTTGTTTTCCCCGTGATCTTACATGACCATGGTTGTTTACTCCCTTCTTTGTACTTTTTTGCATTGTGTAACTTTTACAATAGCATGCACCTTTTTTACAGTAACAATGGACTTTCATTTTAAAAAGGCAACAAAGGCAACATGAACACAATACACAATGATTGCAATTTGGGTAAAATCTATCTGTGCAACAATAAGAATCGGGAGGAGTACACTTGAAAAGAATTCTGTTCATCTTTTCCTTTCTGATTATAACATGGCTTAATAGTCAATAGAAGATAAAACTTCCAAACAAGTGGCTTCAGTGGCCATCTGAGCCTGAGGGCCTCAGGCAAGCAGAAGCGCCTTCTGCCACTCGCAGGAACACAGCATGGCCACTCAGCCAAGAAAATGTGATTCTCCCTCTTCAGGGCATTGCGTCTAAAGGCTTCTCCAGGCATGGAATACAGTTCATGTCAAGATTATGGCCATGGCTATTAAACCGAGTAGTCAGACTTTCTGTACTTACAGAAGAATGAACACGATGCTGCTCTACCCAGTCACCAGGGCATGATTCCAGCCTGGGTCATTTTTCACCTTTGGTATCATACAAATTGATACATATCCTCCATTTGGAATAAAAATGTCCTGGATAGACTCTGCATTGGAGATTTCAGAAGTACCTAGCTTTAGAAAAGTTTTTTTTTTCCCCTCTCCATCTTTTCTAATCTTTCTCAAAAGCACTAAAGGGTGAGCATGTGCTCCAGGGTTAGTTGTCATAAATCTCCATTGCAGTTACAGAAGCAATGCTGAAACTTGACCAGCTATTCAGAAGACATTCACAGTCACTTCTCAGAACATCCTTTTGGTTTATGGTTGTACTCATTTTTAAAACACATTCATAAAGGGAGGGAGAAAGAAAAACAGAAAGGGAGGCAAAAAGTAGGGAAAGGGATAGAAAGACAATATTTTTAGAATTTCTTTTAAATTATAACTGACATTCCCTTAATCAGTTTGCTAAAGCTGCCTTATTCTTCATATATCCTCCTTCTTTCTTATTAAAGGTATAGATGCCCTTTAAATAGTTGCAATGTACAAATTAATTTGAGAGGGAGACATAAAAACTGAATGTGTAACCTAGGGTGATATTTGAATACTGGACCCTGTTGCCAGCTATGACAGAGATCCCTGAGCATGCTGGGAGTCAGCTGGAGGCCAGAATTACAGCAGCAGAGAACAGGCCCAAGCCTCAGAGTTGGTTTACTTAGAATGAGAACACCGGGCCCTTTCACTAGGAGATTCATCATGTCGAGCATAAAATTGAGAAATAAGAATGGTACGAGAATGGTATGAATGGAGGAAGGAGCGTTCCATGTTGGCACACTGGAGATGCGATTACAGTGTGATGATTCTGCTCCCTGGGAGAGCATATTTTCAGACCGAAATTGGGAAGTCACTTTTTCAGGGAAACAGTTAGAATCGCATACACATTTACTCCAACTTGGCAGCAAGCACTGAAGTAAGAAGTTAACCTCTCCACTCTCCACCTCCCTGCCAGGACTCAGAGTGCTTTGGGCAGAGAAGAAAGATGCAAAGTCCCCATTACCTTGTAAACAGCAGGAGAAGCCTTCCCCTGGGTGACAAGCAGAGTCTTTTTGTCAAGAATGTGTAAGGAATAAAAATTTACTTAGCAGTAACACTGAAAAAGACCGCACTCCAACTTGAGGAAGTGTGTAAGCACAGGCAATTGAACGAAATTTATCAAGTAACTACAGCTTTCCTCCCCAAAATGGAGAAGCTCTTCCTGCTGTATTACCGAGTCTGATGAATGACACCACAGTCCAGAAGGCTGGGAATAGTGTTGATGCCCACCTGAATCAGGATACAAAACAGTTCCACTTAGCCAATAAAACACCCTCAGGCTCTCCCTTTGTAGTCACACCCTGCCCACCCTGAAACACTGGCAACCACTGATGGATCCTCCATCACTATGATTACATCTCTTGGAAAGTAGCATGTAAATGGAATCATACAGCATGTAACCGTTGGCACTCATCTTCTCTCGCTCACCGTGACTTTGAGATTCACCAAGCTGTGTCTGTCAACAGTTCATTTCATTGCTGAGTAATACTCCATTGTATGGATGTACACTATTTCTCTATTTACCACTAAAAGATGTATAAGTTTATAGTTCTTGCCTATTATGAGTAGAGCTGATATAAATTTCGCATACAGGTTTTTATGTAAACATAACTTTTTGTATCTCTAGGATAAACACCTGGGAGTGAGACCACTGAGTACGTTTCACTGTATAAGAAATTTCCCACTGTTTTCCAGAGTAGCTGTATCATTCTGCATCCTGAACAGCTGTAATGCATGAGAGTTCCAGTTGCTTGCCAGCATTTGGGTTTTCTTATTTTAGCCATTCTAATAGGAGTGCATTGGCATCACATCATGACTTGAACTTGCATTCCCCTAATGTCTAAAAACGGTGGTTATATTTTTACATGTTTATTTGCCTTCATATATCCTCTTTGGCAAAGTGTCTGTTCAATGATTTTACTTAATTTTAATTGGATTGTTTGTTTTTTTACTGTTAGTAGTTGATAGTTTTTAAAAACAAATCCTGATGTAAGTCCTTTGTTGGATATGTGATTTTCAAATACTTTTCCTAGTTTGTAGCTTATTTTTTTCATTCTCTTCACAGTGATTTTACAGAGCCAAAGTTAAAACTTTGAAGAAGTTCAATTTATCTTTTTTTTTTCCCTTTCAGTAACTTACTATTGGTGTCATGTTAAAAAACTCTGCCTAGCAAATATGCTCTCTTATGTTTATGGTTTCGTATTTTACGTTTAAGATCTATGATTTCTTTTGGGTTACATTTTGCAAAAGGGATGAGGTTTAGGTGGATTTCTTTTTTTTTTTTCTTTTATATATGCATGACTAACTATTCCAGTGCAATTTGTTGAAAAGACTATTCTTTCCCCATTAAATTACATTTCGTCTTCATTAAAAATCATTTGACCATACTTGCGGGTTTATTTCTGGAGTCTTTATTCTATTTCACTAATTTATGTGTCTATCCCTATATTTGATTACTATAGCTATATAAGTCTTTAAGTGGGCGGTGAAATTCCTTCCATTTTATTCTTCCTTTCCAACATTGTTTTAGTTATTCTGTTTCTTTTGTCTTTCCATATGAATTTTAAAATCAGCTTACAGCAAGATGGCAGAATAGGCGGTCTCAGGCTAGCGTATATAAATGGCCAACAGGCATATGATAAAGTGCTCGCCAGCATTAATAATTGGGGAACTGTACATCCAAACCTCAATGAGGCATCACCTCATACCTGTTAGGATGGCTATCAAAAAACAAAAGATACCTGTTGATGGAGATGTGGAGAAAGGGCGCCCTTGTATATGGTTGTTGGGGTATAAATTAGTGCAGCTACTATGGGAATCGTTATGGAGGTTCATCAAAGAATCAAAAATAGGTCTACCATATACTCCAGCAGTTCCACTTCTGAATATATATCCAAAGGAATTAAATTTAGGATCTAAAGAGATATCGGCATTTCCTTATTTATTGCAGAATTATTCACAATGGCCAAGATGTAGAAGCAGCTAAATATCCATCGATGGATAAAATGGATAAAGAATATGTGATATGTATATAGAGTGGGAAATAATTTATCCTTTAAAAAGAAGGAATCTTGTCATTTGTGACAACATGAATGAAACTTGAGGACTCTGCTACATGAAATAAATCAGACAAGAAGAACAAATACTAAATGATTCATTTATAAGAGGAATCTAAAATAGTCCAAATCATAGAAGCAGAGAGTAGAATGGTAATAGCCAGGGGACTAGGGTGGGGTCACGAGGAGGCATTAGTCAAGAGGCACAAAGCTCCAGATGAGTGAGCCCTAGAGATCTACTGGACAGTCCATAGTTAACTGTACACTGTACTTAAAATGTTTCTGAGAGTAATCTAGGAAAATTGTTCTTTTCACACGCACAGGAAAATGCTAAGGATGGGAGGAAACTTTCAGAGGTGGACAATGTGTTTATGGTGTTGATTGTGGTGATGGTATTACCAATGCAACTTATCTCTAAACTTGTCAAGTTGTAGATATTAAATATTTCAATCATACCTGAATAAAGTAGTTTATAAAAAATAAACAAATAAAATAAATTACCCACAATCTATAAGAAGTCCTACCTATGTCTTCCTATGTTTAGTCTTCCAATCCATAAACACAATGTCTCTCCATGCATTTAGACCTTATTTATTTTCCTTTATCAGTATTTTGTAATTTTTAGCTTACCAATTCAATATGTTTTTGGAGCTATTATAAATAGTATTTTAAAAAATTGTTCATTTCCAATAGCATATAGAAATCCACTTGACTTTTACACATTTACAGTATATCCCATAACCTTGCTAAACTCACATCTTGGTTCTAAGAGGGTTTTTCATTTTGGTTTATAGAATCCTTGGATTTCTGTACATAGACAATCATGTGAACTGTGAGCAGGGACAGGTGTTGCTCTTCCTGTCCAATCTGTACGGCCTTTTGTTTCTCCTTCCCTTATTGCCTTTGCTAGGACTTCCAGTATGACGCTGAAGGAATGGTGAGTAGACATCCTGACCTTATTCCTGAATTTCACAGGAAAAACATCCAGTTTTCACCATTATGTATGATGTTCGCTGTAGGTTTTGTAGATACCTTTTATCATGTTGAGGAAGTTTCCTTCTAAGCCTAGTATGCTGAAAATTTTTTAAATCACGAATATTGAAAATTCTGAAGTGCTTTTTCTGTATCAATTGATACGATCATGTGGCTTTTCTTGCTTAGTCAATTAATACACTGGAATATATTGTGTGTGTACATTGGAGGAACTAACGCATTTCTGAGCTAGGCAATGGGATCCATTCATCAACCCCATCGCCTAGGAAGAAACAGCACTGTGACTAAGCAGGCTCATGCAAAGTCTTGGAAACTTTTTTTCATTGCAGTCAGATGTGGTGCTTCTGTGTCATTCTCTGATAGAAAAATAATTTAAAATGTTATTATCCACAAAGGACATGCTCCAGTCTTCCCAACTAATGAGATAATGAATTTTCTGCACCGTTATTTAAAAACAAAAGGAAAAAGTTTCCTTGTAGGCAGACATATAGGGAAATGGTAGAGACATGACCACATTCAGAAATGGTGCAAACTAAATAAAGGGCTGAGAGGGCATTGTAGAATTGAAAAGCATCTGAAATTGCTTCACTCCTTTGGTTGCACTTTTATATATCCATTGCTGAGAGAGTAACCTGCACCCACCTGCAAGAGCATGCATTCATGCTTTCTGTGCATTTCTGTGTATGCTTCTAGAAGTATATTTAAGAATTAGCTTCAGTTCTGTACTTTATTCTTGGCTGTGGTCTTGAAAGCTGAGGAAGACCCAGTCTTAAGAAAAATCTGAAGTTTTAAACTGGAGCTGGGATTTATAGTAAAAAAAGTCTGGAGGTGTTTGCCTCTCTCATAACAATCCCCCTTTTTCTGAAAAGTGTTGGAGTAGACAGGAAAAGGTACTGCAGCTACGTGTGTATGGGAGAGGACCCCGATAGCACAGTGATTAAGAGCACAGTATCTGTAATCAGACTCTTTAAGTTCAAATCTGGCTCATCTCATTAGCTGTGATCTTGGCAAGGGTCTCATCTGTCTATGTCTTACTTTCTCCGATGTAAAATGGGGCATTATGGTAGTACCTATTTGGAGTTACTCTTAGAATTAAATGAGATACAGGTTCATAGCACACAGAGCACTGCCTGGCCCATAGTGGACACTGTCTTTGTGTTATTACTCTCTTCCATGGAGACTGATCCAGGGGCAGGTAGCTCACCCAAGGCGGACCACTCAAAATCTACTTAGAATCATTAAATCAGAAACAAAAAACTGGAGTCATGAATTCTGAGTCACATTCATCGTAGCTCAAGGGAAGGTCCCTGAACTTCTGCTCCTGAGTTCTTCGTCTTCCCCATCTTGCCTGTTAATCCAGTCTTTCCTGTGAAATGGCTCAGTATGTGCCCAATAAAAGGAAGCAAGCTGAAAGGGTGTGGGATGTCTCGAAAAAGATTGGCACTGATGCTGGTGACCTCAGAAAAAAGAATAGAACAAAGGCAGAAAATAAGATGAATCCAGATACAGAAAGGTTAGAACTTTGTGAGGCTTTCCCTCCGGTATACCAGGTATCTTCCACTCCTTCTGGAAAACCCCACTCTGTCATTCCTCCATGCTTTTGCACACGTTCTTCTTTCTTCAGCTCATCCCACCCCCTCACTTCTACACAACCTTCTGTTCTCAGTCTGGGTGTTATTTCCTAGCACATTGTAGTCGGGAAACATATTTATATGCTTTACGTTGACTGGTGGAGTGTGGGACACGTATAAATACGTGTTTTGTAGACTAGCGGTAGAATGCGGGTAACAGATAAAGATGTTTATTTTTATACTTTTTTATTGCTCTAAAGGGATGCTAACATGCAGATATACGAATTCCAAAGGACAAAATTTGGGTCTCTTTAACACAGACAATGGTTAATTATGTATGTATGTTTTAACGATTATCATACAAAAAAACACTACTAAAACTTCATTCTTTCTTTTTTTACATATGATTAACACAACAAAAGACACTACTAAAACTTCATTCTTCTTTTTTTACAATGAAATTTAAGAAAGAAAACTTCATTCTTTCTTTTTTTACACATTTTACGTACTTTTTTCAAAATATTTTCAATAAATCGGAATTTTTACATATTTTATTACTTTTATTTCAATTTCCAGTGACTTTTCCAGTATTTGTCTGTTTAAAATTTAAGAAAAATAATTCAGTATACACTTTATAGTAAATCACAAAAAGTTTCATTGAAAAAAATATGTAAAACTAAAGTTATCGTAATTTTACTGAATGTTGCCATTTGCATAAAACATTAGCAAAAATGGCCCGCTCTGCCTGTAAGCTTGCGATAAAAGCTACCCGCACTCCATGTCTAGGAGAAAAAGCCTCCGAACCACTATGCTATGCTAGTTTCCATCCCTGGACCACCATGCTCAGTCAGTTAGATGCTGTAAGAATAACCAGTACTTCCTCTGTGCACTTATTATGGTTTATAATTCTATATTTGCAAGATTAACCAATGCTTGGTTCATGTTTCACTGTTCCACTAGCCTGTAAGTTGCTGAGAGCAGAAAGTCTCTGACCTCTTTACTGCATTGTCAGCACTGGACACAACGCCTGCAACAAGGCCGAGGTTCAGAAGAGATTTGTTGAATAAATAAATGCGGGAACAAATGAATGTCCAATATAAAAGCGTCGCACAACTAGTCTGGTTCCCAGGCAGAATTTGCTGTGCCCTCACCCAAGCTCCCGTAGTGCTTTGCAGACACATTGGTTGCTCTTGCCATATTATGTCTTAGTTGGTAGCTCCCAAACTAAGTTGTGAGCTCTTGGATGGCAAGGTTTTAGGAACTAACTTCTCATTTTATTCCCACTGCCACTGTGCCTGGCACATGGCAGGTACTCGATTCAGATTTGCTAAAATGAAAGAAAATTGAATTCCCTCCCACAAGGCCAACCCAAACAGCAGAGTCAATTTATGACTTGTTCCGTAGGAAAAAGGAAAAAAAAGAATTGACTGGTTTCCTGAATTGTATGCTCGATTTAGTCAAGGCGATTTATTTGCTATAATCTTACAGTGGACTTTTATCAGCTTTTTAGCACTTCAAAGAACCTTCAGGTCTATCAGTTCCTGTGAGTTAGCCAGATGGATATTATTATACCTGTTTCACATAAGAAGAACTCAGAATCCAGGGGTTAAATATGCCTGAAATTAGCATTTAGGAAAAAGTGAGCTAGGGCACATCCAGGTCTCCACATTCCTTCTGAGTTATTGCAAAATCTCCAATTTTGGATCTCTCATACTGTGGCTGTCAATTTTTAGAGGGGACTATTTACTAATTTCTTTAATGACTCAAAATTGCTGACTGTATGCGAAGGGGGAGGAGCACAGGAAATCGCAAGAGAGATATAGAGAAATAAAAAAGGGAGGGAGTTGGGGCTGGGGAGTTGAGGAGAAGGCCTTTGAGGGTGAGGTGTGGAGAAAGTGAGAAGGGCAGAAAAGGGGGTGTCTCCATTCCCTGCTACAATTCTGCCGGCCTCAGAAGGAGCAGGGTCCCACGATGGGGATGAGCCCTGGCCATAGCGTGTGACTCCGAGATCATCCGGGTAGCTGAAGTGCGTAGACTGCGCTCAGTCAGCATTTCCCCACTCTGTTTCATCAAGGACATGCTGGTGACCGCATTATAATGCACTGCTGATGGGACACCGGGGGCCTCCTGGGATATGATGCGTGCTTAGAAAATAGACATCAAAAAATGATCTCATAAATGAATCGCTGCAAGGGATTATGGAAATTATCTTTGGTGTATGTGCAAATTTAAAATTTCATAATTAAACAAAAAGTGACAAATGGAAGAAAGCAAATGCTTTTTATTTTATTGAAAACACAAAGAACAGCACCTCCCAAATCCGTGCTAAAATGGTCAAGAGATATGACAATGATCTAGGTGACACGGATCACCTCAGTGGTCCTTGAACTTGGCCTGAACATCATGAGCTGATGGAACCACAGTCCCTCCTTCCTCTGGGGGTCACATTCCACTTTCTTGGTTTGCTTCCCCCTTCTCTTCATGGCAGATATAGTGGATTATCACAGAAGAATAGATTTTGTATTCTTTCAAGATTCTTTTATTATAGAAATTCACTTACAGAAATCGTTGCTTAAAAGCGAACTTTGGAAATAAAATTAAAATGTGTGTTGTAGATGTACATACTCATATGTAAGTACATGGATGTGGGCTGTGTATATATGTAGGTATGTGTCCACAGACACGTGCAAACACTAACATCTGTGTTTCTGGATCCTAGTTCTGAGATCTAGCCTAGAAAATCCCTCCTGCAGATCATTTCCATCTATGTCACCTTTCAGTTCCAATATTCACAGTAGATATTGCTGTGCTGGTGACCGGCCACTGGACCCACTCACCTGACCTGCTGCTATGGAGACAGACACAGTGTGAAACTCCAGGCTGGTGATGCCCTGTCCCGATGTACCAGGGGCCTGGCGAAGGCCTGAGCGGGGGCGGACCTAGTGTCAGACAGGAGGAGCATGGCCCACTCCAAAGGAGTTTATTGAACTGAATCTTATGAACGGACTACTTCCTGAAGGACTATTTCCAACAGGGAGGGTGAAGGCCTCAGAGACTGGAGATAGTGGGAGGCTTGGAAGGAGCTGAGCTTCTAGAATCGAATAGAAATGGGAGCCGTGGTATGGGGCCGCAACAGGACCTGTTGTCACAGGACACAGTCATCATCAAACCTTAGTCAGGCAGCAGAAGGAATAGAATACACACCCCAGCCTCTCTAGATTGCCAAGTAAAATGCAGGATGCACAGTTAGATATGAATTTCAGATAAGCAACAAACAACTTGGTAGTATCAGTATGTCCCAAATACTTCATGGGGCATACTTAACATTACAAAAATATTTGGGGGTTACCTGCAATTTAAATGTTATCGAAACCCTGTATTTTTCCTTGAGCTTTATTGAGGTAGAGTAGAAAATAAAATTATAGATATTTAAGCATGCAATGTGATGATTTTATATGTGTTTACATTACAAAATGATTATCACAATCAGGTTTATTAACATATCCATTACCTGAATGGTTACCATTTATACGTGTATGATAAGAATACTTAAGATATACTCTCCTAGCAAATTCCAAGTGCATAATATATTAACTATAGTCACCAAGCTGTACGTTAGATTCCTCAGAACTGATTCATCTGATATGATTCAGCCATTCCTCTTCTGGGCATATATCCAAAGGAAAGGAAATCAGTTTCTTGAAGAGATATTATTCCCATGCTTATTGTAGCATTATTCGCAGTAATTAAGACTGGGAACAAAGTAAGTATATGTTGATGAGTGAATGGATAAAGATGTGGTACATACAGTGGTGTATCTATCTAACTATCTATCTACTTACCCACATGCACACAACGGGATATTATTCAACCATGAGATAAAAAGGAAATCCTGTCATTTGCCACAGCATGGAAGAAACTGTGCTAAGTAGAATAAGCCAGGCAAAGACAAATGCTGCATGATCTCACTGATACGTAGAATCTTAAAGAAAAAATCAAACTCATAGAAACAGAGAAAAATGCTGGTCACTAGGTGCTGGGGTCAGGGGGATGAGGGGATACCAGGATCTAGGATTGTGTATTTTTCTTTGCTAAACCTGGTAACCCTAATCCTTTCTCTTCTCACCCCTACCCTCATCTCTGGCCAGTGCCTTTTATTGTCCAGACTCAGCTAACAGCCAGAGGTTAAGGGAACTTTGCAGGACAGTCACCGAAGGTCAGCCTCCCCTGGGCCACAGGGCCAGGCAGAGATGAAGACAAGATCTACATGTGAGGTGGCAAATGGCCGACGACCAGAGATAACCAATGGCCAGCTCCGGCCATTCCAAATGCATTCTTTGTGCTGGAGTGGGGTTTTCTCCACACAGAGCCAGGGTGCATCCCTTATCTCCCAGCTGTGTGTACTTGCAAGTCTCTATCAGTGGTTTTCCATCTTTTATTCTAAAAAGAATTACCCCGTAGAATCTGAACACACACACACAGGCGCACGCAGAAAGGGAGCAGCTACAGTAGCAGCAGAGGTGATGAGCCTGCACAAAGCCTGCCTGCCTTCCCCCCTCACCACCCCACCCACCCAAGTGCAAACCCAGCTACCTACAGGCACCTGGACTGACCGAAGCTGATCTGAGAGACCCTGCTGTAAAGCTGCTGGAAGCATGTATGGTGTGCTATCTCTTGTGTAAGAAGGAAATAAGAAAAGTCTATACCTTATCTTTGTGAAAGGAATCGGGGAAAATCTACCAGAAACCATTAAAAGCTGCTATCTCTAGGAGATAGGTGTGAATGGGATAGGGAAGGTAGGGATGGTAGCAGGAATTCTCCAAGTATATCTTCGTGCTGTTTTGATTCTGAAAAGAGTGAGATCAAGAGGAATGATAAAAAAGCAAAACCTAAAATTGAGGACAAACAGAAACTGACGACACCGTGTTAAATCAACAACACAGCTCACAGAGAAAGACTTAATTCAAGGAACTTCTAAATATAGCTCTCTGATGATACGTATTTAAAGGAATACATTCTAAGACCAAAAGAACTGCAAATAAGGGAGACTTGTGTTGAAGGAAAAATTCTGTGTCTTGATTGTGGTGGTGCTTATCTGCACATGTGATACAATTGCATAGACTTACACACACACAAACGAGTGCATGTGAAACTGGTACAGACAGTCCAGATAAGCTCTGTGGATTGTACCAATGCTAATTTTCTGGTCTTGATATTGTACTACAGTTAAGCAAGATGTAACCAGTGGGGAAAGTATGGTGAAGGGTACACAGGGCCTCTCTGTACCTTTTGTAAATTTCCTGTAAATCTAAAATTATTTCAAAATAAAATGTTTTTAAACTCTGCAAAGTATCCAGGAACTTTATATAGTACATTTATTAATTACAGATTCATTAATAATTAAGAGTTACCATCCATCATAATCACTATTAATTTGATATAAAAATTAATACATGTGTGCTAATTAATAAGATTTATTGATTATAAAAAGAGCATAGTATATCTGAAACTCTTTTCTATAGAGAGTAGAATAAACACATTAATATAATTAGGACTAAAATGTTTACTACAAGAGAAAAGAAACATATATGCAAAATTAAAAAGATAAGAGAAAACCTTGCAATGTCAATTATGTTAAGACTGAATTGAAAATTCTACTGGAAACCCACCTTTTGAAAACATATCCTGGCTTCTATGGAAAGGGCCTGGAAGCAATGCTACCTAGCAGCATTCACAGCTTGGATTCTAACTATCATTCCCACCATGAGCACCAAGTTCCTTGGAGCAGTGCCTGGGTCCAGATCTGAAGCAGAGACTGTGCACAGTGAACCTGGCACTTCGTTTTGTGCCAGAGTCATTCCAGCACAGCAAAGTCACAGCAGAACGACATAGGAGCTGACTTGAATAGTTCTCACTGCCAAATTTGGAACAATTTAAACATCATAAACAAATAATAATAGTAAAGGACAATAATACATTGCATGATGTTTTAAAAAGCATTTGATTATTTGGAGAGAGACAGAGAGTTTCCCCCATGACCTTTTCTATTCTTATAAAAAGAAAAGTCATTCTTTTTATAACAACGCTAGCTTGTAAATGTAAAACATGATGAAAATAGAAAATCAGCATTTTTCCAATGGCTGTTGGGATAATAATTGGTTCAGGCAAAGATTATCAGTATTTGTTCAATGACTGGGTAAAATACTGGTGGAGAACAGGACGGCCACACAGTCACAAAGTGCGACCCCCTAGATCTTTTATGAATTAAAAGGGGAAGTGAACGATGGTGAGACTTGGAGGTCTTCCACTTAACTAAACGATAAAATGTCGCATCACCAATAGAAGAGAACTTGGCGGTGATGAAGGTCTGAGCAGTGCACAGAGGAGAAGGCAGTGGCGGACCAGTGTTCCTAGAGCAGCTGAATCTGGAATGGTCAGTAAGAGCCTGGTTGCAGGGGGAGGCATTTCAAACATGGGGCTGATGAGAAAGCAGCCTGCTGAGTTAAGAGAACTCCAGGTAATTAAGAATGGCTCAGACAGTGTAGACGGGGTTAATGGAAGAAGAGGCTGGGAAGTTAAGACAGGCTAGATCATTAAGGATCTTGATTACAGGGAGCTTAGACCTTTCTCAGAAGGTCATGGGGGAGACTTTGAAGGTCTGTAAGGAGGGTGGAAACAATGAGGGAAGAAACTGTCAATGGGAGAGCTACATAGAAGGTAGACCCCATTGCACTGTGACTGATCAGAGTGCAGATGATGAGAAAAGATATTGGGATGAATTGCAAAATGTTTTCACCCTGAGGGCCAATCTTGTGCACAGGATGGGAAGCACCAACGTCTCCTCCAAGGTCAGCAAGAAATGGTGCCAGGATGACCAGTGATGTCTGCTTTTGTGGAGAAGGGGATGAAGGAAGAATTATCAGGGTGGATATTGGAGTCACTAACTGAGATTAAAAGCCCAAGATGTGGAACAGACAAGTAGAAAAGGCAAGTGTGTTATTTCAACTACGCTGAATTAGAAAGGGTTACCAGTTACTTTGGTATTGCTAGGACCTAGTGTGGACTCAGTCCATGTGATGGAGGAATCTTCTTGGCCATTTAATATAGAGATTATTTATCCAATAGACTTTAGGGGCTCCCTCCTCGTATGTACCAAAGAGCACGGTGCTTTAGTCATAGCAGTCCCATTAGGTTTAATAGGATTTATATGGCTTAAAGGTCTGTGGATGCTGGAATAAGTAAGGCTCTTGACTTGATTTTGCATTTTGTAACAATTTATAACGAATGTTTTCTTCCCATGGGAGTTGAGCAGAGGCACTGATACGTGCTGCAAAGCCATGATCCCAGCTGGGGCTCTACTCCCATGTCAGTGCTGGCACCCCAATTCTTCAGTGCCTGAGAGCCTGTCTAGCTCAGGGTCTGCTCGGGGCAACTTCTAATTAAAACAATTGTGATTTCGTTTTAAAATTTAATTCCAAGTCTAATTTTTCATTTGCTTCACAAGGGTATGGCATGTACAGCCACCCATCTGTGGGGAAATTAAAGCGAAGCTGAGGGATGTGCACCACACGGCACTTATATTAAAATAATCATTCATACTTCTCTGGCAACACTTCTTTAATAAGTGTTAAATCTTTATTACTTTCTTTGGCGTTTGCATCCACATTAGTCACATTGAATTCATATGGTATTTATTGCTGGAGGTTGTAAAAATCAACCCAAGGGCTTCCCCAAGCTAATCAATTAGTCAAAAATCCACTTCTGGGTTTTGGACTTGTGGAAGCTATGCTGGCCCAGGATGTACGCAAGAAAGCAGACTCAAACTTTGTGACGGCTCAGGGGTGACGAAGGGGACTCTGTCCCATCTGGAGACACCTGCCACAGGTTTTCCGAATGCCTTGGCCACCAGAATCAGGCCCCTCCTGGGACAAACTTTCTGAAGCCCATGTGTCACCCCTTCCCCTTAGGCACAGAGTGGCACCAAGTGAGTGGGCTGGAGTTCTCTGAGCCTTCCCTTTACAGAGTAGGGAAGGTCTAATAACGGGAGCGATATGAATAAGTCCTGGATTTTCTGAGGCCACCCCCTACAAATCATGGGAAGAGCACTCCTAGGAAAGTAAAGGCTGGAAAGACGAAAGCTGCCTGGCGTGGCAGGAAGCACGGCTGGGGAGTGAAGAGATGTGAGTTCTCTGTCAGGTCTGTCAGATATGATTGAAATTTTCCTCTCTGGATCTCAGTTTTTACATCTTTAAGATGAGCTCACCTACATGGCACCTAGACTCCACCAATTCTCAAGCTGATGAGCGACATCATCAGAAGTCTTCAACCCAGGAAGAGACTCACAGTGCAGAATTTGAAGGATACGGTGGCCTCAACATTATGTGTGGGAAAAGAGGAAGTGCCAGGCAGAGGCTGAACTTCATCAATGCAGTCCCCACCTTTAGCGCGGAAAGCTGTAATGTTGGCACTGTTGAGGTGGGAGGAGTGAGGCACCTGGGATTCGCTCCTTAGAGAAGAAAGACAAGTGACAGGGAAACGCAGCAAGGCAAACTGGGCTAATCTGCATTTTAATGCAACAGGCCAGGTCTGCTGTGGAAATTTTATTCACTCCTAGTGCAAAAAATAGGAATTTAGCCACAATTATCCTCAAAGTTACAGCTCAGATTGAATTTGAGGGATGAAACTGATCTTTGCAAAACTGTGAAATTGGCAGATTTCACCTTTTCTTCCTCCAGCTTCTTCCCCCGCCACCTGTGGGAGTTCCCCAACTATCTCTTTCAGGGGCTCAGCTTTCTGCTCCTTCTTTTTGTCTTCCCACAGTCTATTGGAGTGTCCAAATTTTTGGCATCTCTGGGGCACACTGGAAGAAGAAAAGTTGTCTTGGGCCACACAATAAATACATTGCGACGCATAATCACAAAAAATGTTTTTTAAGTAAATTTACAATTTTGCCTTAGGCTGCATTCATAGCCATCCTGGGCTGTATGCGGATACCCCGGCCAGGATCTGCTCTCAAGCAGGATCCCTTGATAATCATTTTTATCTTACTGTGAATTTGCACAACCAGTTCCTTTCTTAGATGGGGGGAAGAAACCATCTGAATTTGAGGAAACAGGTGTGTAGGCAGAAACTTCTAATTGTCACCTCCAACCCATTACTTCCTGAGTCTCCTCCATATTAACAGAACCCCACTTGTCAGCTGAGGACATGGCTGCTGAGAGCAAAGATGACATGGTCCAGCGTCCCTTACTGACAGTGTTCGGGTGATTCCAACACAGTCAATGGAATGTGATGGGAAGCCATGTGTGCAACTTCATGAACATGTCCTTAAAGGGAAGAGGTATACCCCTTTCTGATGTCCCCTTTTCTCCCCCTTCGTCTTGGAACAGGGTCATGGAGGTAGGAATGACTGAGCAACAAGACAGAGCAGCCTGGGTCTCTGAACCAAAGAAACAAAACCATCAAACTGGCACTGGACATCAGAAACTTTTACATCACGAGGAAAGATTGTTTAAGCCACTTTTTTTGTCTTTATTACACATAGCCAAACTTATTTTGTAACTAAAACCAAGGGCACAAGATTTACTATGGTAAAGATGGCAAAATCCTCTGAGTTAGAACACCTAGTTCTGAATTCCAGATCCACCCACCATTTACCACCTGTGTGACCTTAGACAACGTATTTTCCCTCTCTGAAACTTATTTTTTCCTCAGGTTTCATTCTGCAAAATGAATTCCTATCTCATCCCCTTGTGAAAACTAAGTGAAATGCTTATAAAAGTATTTTTTATACTATTTATACTATAAGGCACTTGGAATGCCAGGGTGCTGCTCAGTGGTAGTCAAGGCTGTTTGGATTACAAGGCACAGGAACCCACTCATGCCAGCTGAATGAGGAGTTCACTTTAGGAGAGAACATAGACATGCAAGAAAAGACGATGAAGTGTGGCTGAGCTTTCCAGAAGCCTGAAGCTGGAAAGTCAGCACTAAGTGTCACACATAGTATCCCCAGGGATCACATGACCTCCCTCCCACAGCTTTCTGTGAAACACCCCGACACCCTTTGAACTTTCACCTCAGCTACCCACAACCATGTGACCACAGTCTTTGTGTCTTCATTCAGATTCCTCACAGGGGATGTGATCGGTTGATGCCATCAGCTGGCATGAAGTCAGGTGTACACTCTGATCCAATGAGTGATGGCCAGGGGTGCAAGGTCACGTGATATGAAGGAGCCCTGGTGAATTCACTTCTTTAGAGGGATGAAGGGTGGGCAGTCAGTATCCCTTGGTTATACAATGCGGATAATGATAAAAATGATATGAACTATTTCTGGCAAGAGGAAGAGTATAAACAAATACCTAAATAGTTAAATTTTACTTGAAAGAAGTAAAAGTTGGACTTCATCACAATTAGGAACTTCTACTCTTTGAAAGTTACTGTTGGTCACCTGGCCACAGCGCAGGGCAGCAACAGCCACGGGCCGGGCAGGGAGGTGATGGATGAGGCAGGCTGGCTGGGGGCAGAGAAACACAAATCTCGGCTCTGTGCTAGAGGGTGGCTGCAACTTAACCAGTCAGGTCTGCCACATGGGAATAGAGTTCATTTTTTTGCCAATCCTTCTGATATTTCATGATAAATCAGAAATAATTATTTGAACATGAAATAATCTGATTTTTTAAATGTCTGAAAATAGCATAAAATATGTAAATCACTGTACACAGAACAGAATGCAGTGGTGGGTGACGATGGCACAGGGCCTCCTGGTTTGTGACTTCTGCCCACCAGGCTTCTCGCCCCTGTGGACAATGCTAGGGTGCCCTTTCCCAGCGACCACACCCTGGGCGCCAGTTCTGACGGAGCTCACGGGTTTGCATGTGGGCACACCTGCCTTCCTTTTTGGGTAGGCCAAAAGTCCATTATGTATTTTCCCATAAAATAAAAGACATGTTTTTCATTTGATTTCAATGGATATTTTGAGTATGTTGCCTACATCCTGCTATTGACTTCCAGTGGGTAGAGGCCAGGGGCGCTGCTAAACATTTTCCAATGCACAAGACAAACTCACAGCAGAGAATTATTTGGCCAAAATGTCATTAATACCAAGAAACTTCACAAGACACTTTGGACACCTTCGATAACTCACAGCACCTTCTCCATACACTGCACAAAACTTTTTTTACATTTCAGTTGCATTTCTACCTCTCTTGAAATAATAAAGCATAATATAGTGACAATGTCACATATCTTCTTCCAACTTCAATATTAAAATAGCTATATAAAAGGTCACCAATTTTGATAAGTTCTTTTTAAACACACGCTGATATGACAGTTGTCACAATACAGTCTAACAAAACTGTTTCGGATGAAGCTAAATACAGCTAAGCACTCCTGGAGCCTTTGTACAAGAAAAGCTGAATGAACTTTTTAGCCAACCCAATAGACTGTCTATGCAGGGGTGAACTCTACTGCGTCCCCTGATGGGGGTTTGCTGGGTGTCCTGACTTGTTTAAGGCCAAATACAGAAGTTTGTCTCATAATCAATATTTGAGACAGTATAATTTGCATGTTTTTCTCTCTGTAGAATCCTTCTATTCTAGACAAGAGATATTCATATGAGTATTATTTTTATAAACAACATCTCAGAGTGTTTCTCCCCATCAAACTCACCATTACTGACAGTCTTATCCCACGCAATCCCTACACCATACCAAAAAAGAATGGGGTCAGTCCCCAAACTTTAGCATGCATACCAGTCACCAGGGGCACCTGTTAAAATGCAAAGCTTCAGGCTAGAGTGCCCATTGAGTTTATGTTCAGAGCAGGGAAACTTCTAAGAATGAGAGAAACTCTGAGTTAACGGGAGCAAACCAGTTTATGTGGTCGGCCCACCCAGGCCTCACTTACAGATTCTGGTGCTAGAAGAACGGACTCCCTGCATTTATCAAGGCGCCCCCAGTAAACTGGATGTAGGTGGTTTGGACCACACTTTGAACAGCAGCGACAACAGTGCAAATTGAATTATTTCAGCGGTAAAGCTCTCCACAGGTGAAGGATGTCTCTGTGGATCACGACAGCTTCCCAGGCCAGACGAAAGGAAGGCAGAATGGTTTGTACATCACTGGGAATGAAACGGACATGGGACTATTCATTCATTCTTTTTGTATCCCTACTTGTATCTACAAATGAGAGTGGATTTCTAATATTAAAGCACATCCGAAGGAAACAAGAATAAAATCAGACCCCCCCAAATGAAAACTTGTTAAGTAGAGCAGAAATCTAGCTGTACCAAACATTTATGATTGACTAATCATTGCAACTGACCAAAAGGCTTGACTCTGAGATTACTAGAAGCTAAATTATAGAGGAGAATAATTACCGTATATTTCAGACTATAAGATGCACTTTCCCCCGCAAATTTGGGAGGAAAATAGGGGTGCGTCTTATGGTCTGAATGTAGCTGAATTATAATCTGAATGTTATTTATGTTATTAAATATTCTACCACACTTTTGCTTCAAATTTTTTTTTCCTATTTTTCTCCTCTAAAACCTAGGTGCATCTTACGGTCCAAAAAATATGGTAGACTATGAAAACAGTATTTTGAGCACATTCAAAATCTGTTACTGTGTGAAATGTTTTACATACATCAGCTTATTCGACCCACATATCAGTTTGTGATCATCAGTTAATGACCATGGCCACCACTTATCAAATTCACTTTTGGTGAGATGAAGTAAAATGTCTCAAGTACGGTCAGCTGATCAAGGCTGGGTTCAAATTCAGCCCTGCCTCATTCCAAAATCCATGTTCTTCGAAAACCTAACAGTTCTCTTGGTCACATCAAAGAAAGCATGCCATTAAGTAGATCCAAGAAAAACAGAAGATGCATATGCTCTCTGTTCTTTACTTTAAAAAAAAAAAGGTGGTATCTTAATAAGTTCCAAGTCAGCAAGTCCAAAATTTTCCTCATTATTTCAGACCACTTGGAAGTGAAGGTAGAATTCAGCTCCGAGCATGTCAAAGGGGTGTGCTACATACCCGAGGCAAGGAGGGGATTTGAACACCAATGGAGCAAAGCAGTGCAGGTAAACACAAGTTAAGATTTGGCTGTAAGGTCATACAGCGAGGCAGGGCCAGGGGCTCACGGGGTCTCTCCTGGCACTCCCTTTATTACATTTGATTAGATTAGATTCAGAAAGCTAAAGCACTCAGAGAGTGAATTTTCATTTTTACCAAAGAACCAGAAACAAAGAAAAGAGAGGGAAACCTGTAGGCTACATATTCATTCCCTTTACCACCTTTGATTGACACGTGGGCAGTCATTTGGCTTATTAAACTTGCTAATGGCATTCTTGCTCCTCAGCAGTGCTGCCGTGCACATCACCTCTCTAATTAACAGCTGCTTCCAGTAGAGCCCAGGGCACAAACTCGAGGCTAGAAGCATACCCTTTCCTAAGCCAGAGGCCAGGCATATCATCCAGGGATGGGCATTTGATGAAACTGTGGGCCACCCAGTAAGGGCTGGCCTGGGGGTGTCTCAGAAGCATAGAGCTGAAAGCAACATGGCCAGCGAGTACTAACATGTCCCAAATTACAATACAGGCAGCCCTCCCTCTGCATGGTTTTGAAATCTGGTATGTAGATTTTAGCTATCATGATTTAGTTCAATAACCCAGTCCCCCAATAACACAGTTCAAGTTTCGGTTACAATGGTATATGAACTGTGAATAATTGAATAAAGTGAAAACTTTGCTGCCAGCTCTCCAGTCCATAAATCACTGTTATCACCGTTAACAGATACTCACACGGTCAGTGACCAATCTCATCACGTCTTTCAAAGCCTGGACGTGATTGGTCATGGCTCACATATTCAGTTCCCGCATAGCCCACAAAGCTTGGAGTAGTGTTGCCTCCCTGTCTCTAGTGATAAACCTATGGGACACATGACAAAAATAAGTAATCAAAAGAGGGGTTTAGCCAACAAAGAGAAAGGTGCAGCAAAGAAGCAGAAAGTGAAAACACTGGAAGCGAAATTTGAATGGTGTGTAAAGAGAGCAGTTGACCGCCGTTATTGGGGAGACCCTAGACAGGCAGCCAGAGGAGCTTAGTAAAAAGGACTTATTCACACAGATGGGAAGAAGGAAAAGGAGGACGATGTCCCAGAGACACTGGCATTGCAAGAAACCACACATGAGAGGAGCTCAGAGCTATTTCACAGCATTGAACGTGCAAAGGAGAAATGTTGGAAGCTAATCCAAACTTACAAAAAAGTATAAGTTTGCCAAGACACAGAAAAGGTGTTCACTCAGATGTACGTTATATGATGAGAAGGCAGGCACTGTTTAAACCAACCTTTATGACTTTTTTATGAGAAATAAAATAATTTTATTCTCAATGCTTCTAATGTTTAAATAACATTGTATTAAGTAATATTAGTATTACTATTTTGTCCATTTCTCTATACATTTTGCATTGTCATCTTCACAGTCATGTAACACCAGGGAAAGTGAGGACTTCCTGTATTTTTCTGATTTTCTACTGAGGAGTTCCTCTCACATAAGGCTTAATACGAATAATGGCTGCTAAAAGATGCCCATAGCAAATATCAGAGAATGAGATCCATTGGTATGACCTTGGTCCATTCAAGTAACCTCTGGGGAGGGTTCTGGTGGCCTGGGCACAGTCCTGGATATGAAGGAGGCAGACTGAAAGTCATTGGATATTTCCAAAAAGGAGCTTGTGGGATGTCTAAGTGGTCTATAACTAGAGGGATGGAGGCTATCCAAAGGAAGGTTTGTGTGTCTAAAGGGAGCAGCTAAGCAGATATTTGGATTTTCCGCTCTGATTCTCAGGAGAGACCCAGGTTGAAGATTAGTAACTAGGAATCTGTTACCACCTACCGGTTGTAGCAAAGGCCAGCAGCCACACCCAAGAGACAATGAAACAGTTACTATCCAGTTCATCCCTGCTTCTTTAGTGAAAGAACCAGATTTTTTTGTGTGTGTTCTTCTCACTCCATGTGTTTAGCTGTTCATCAGGAGCCTTCCCCTCCCCGCCCGCCCCCCCTGCTGAGCAAACATCCTGATTAGTCAAAGTCTGTGAAGTTTATTCTGTGCCTCCTGCAAGACTGAGACATGGGCCTGGGATACAGCTCTGGCCACTCAGGGTGAGGGCTGGAGGCTCCTGGGCATGGGGCCCTCACTGATACAAAGAAGAATTTAAAACCAACTGCAGCAAGAGGACAAGACTAAGGACCAGGCCAATTTGACAAGGAGAGAACGGATGCAAGTGACCCGAGCTGCTCCATTAACCAACCCAGAACTGACCATGTGGGGATTTCCCCACACATGAGACAAATGTCCTCCCCTAGGTAAGTTGCCACCGGCAGCTGAAACACCCTAATACATCAGACAGGAACCTGAGAAATGACGGAGACTAGGGAGCCAGGGAAGGAAGGGAGAGAACAATGAAGGTCCAAAGAAGAAACCCAGAACAGGAACTCCGCCTCCCACTGATTTCTCTGATCCAGTCATTTTTCAGCTTCATTAAAGCGTAATTGACATGTAAAATTGTAAGATATCTAAAGTATACATCTGATCCAAAGATTTCTAAGTAGACAAGCCGCCTTTCCTTAGAAGTGTTAATGCCATTTTCAAATACAGGTGCGAATCGGTGAGGACTTGAGGGTTGTTAAGTAGAGGAAGAAAAATCACTCTCACTGCCTTAACCAGAGAGAATTTGATGTTCATTGTTTCTTTAAAAATCTTGGTTATATCCTTCAAGGCTCTCAAGCTGGTGACACATACAAAATGAAGATGAACTTCTTGGCAGGTGGTAGAAAACGAACAAGCACAGGCAACCAGCAACAACATAAATAAGGTAACCTGGAGCTTCAGTAATGATGAAATTACCCACAATCTGGGAGGAGATTATTAGTCACAAAAAGGTGCCAATAAAGGGACAAATGGAAGTATTGAAAACTAGCTCAGTCATGTCTCTGCTTTTCAAATTAAATAGCATGTGGCATCTATATTTGAGCGAGAGATGTCTGTGGGGAAATTTTGTTGCATGTTATTGGATTGCAATGTCAGTACAGCATCCTCTACTCACAGTCTTAAAAATTAAATAAGGGGTCCTTGTATAATGAATGCTTGGTAAGCCTGATGAGAAACAGGGCCTCCGGCCACAGTGGTACAAATGACTACCATGGAGCTGGAACTAGAGTTAAGTTAAGAAAGACAATTTTCTCCTCTCATCTCCCAACTACCAGAGATCGAATTCATTACGGAGAGACCAAGAGCTTCAGCTTTAGACAAACCTGGATCGTGTCAGTCCTGCCAATTATTAGTGGCAGGATCTTAAGCAAGTCACACAGCCTCTGAGCCTCGGTTTCCTCGTGTGAAAATAGGAGCAATTGTAAGATGATTACACATAAGGCTATCGTAAATATTTAATGAGACTGTTCTTGTAATAATCTAAGTCCAAATGACAGAAATAACTAACATGCATTCAACATCCACTATGAGGCAGATATTTGATTACGAGAAATGACAGAGAGAAGAGAGTTGGGTCCATCAGCAATGCCAAGGTAGTAGTGAGAAAATGCATGATTGTGCTGCAGAATGTAGGTGCATGGCTTTCCTCTCAGATCGGGGTGAATTAAACAGTAGTTTTAATAAGCAAGACTTTCTCAGTTCCTCAGACAAAGTGGTAACCCATTGAATAATTTGAGCGACCTTAATAAGACCTGTCACCCTGAACTTGCTCCCTCATTTCTGTTTGAACGTCCATCATAGGTCTTTCTGTTAAGCCGCACCCTCTCCTTGTCATAGCCGATCATGCACATGTAGCCTATACACCAGGCCAACATTTTTTCCCTCCTGCATCTCTAACAGCCTCTTACCTCCTTTGGGGAACTGCATGTTCCCCAATACCAAGTAGTTCTGGCGGGATTCAGTTCACAACTCCCCAAAGCCTGGCTATCATGGACAGGAGGAAGATGGGTGGAAGTATCACGTGACTCAGGCCTGGTTGATTATTCTAGCTCATCACCCTGATCCAGGATGGGCAGGTAACTCTGAGATTTTACAGCTGGAGGCTCAGAGACAGAAGATTCCTGTCTCCCGATCATAGACTGTGAGTGCGTGATTCCCGGAACTTCTGGCATGCAATACATCTACTTGGAGGAAATAAATCCAAAGGAGGAGAAAATGAAAGAAATAAAGAGAAGCAGAAGGAAAAGTAGAGCAGAGAGACAGGAAGCCCAGAAGACATGGTGTGGGTCCCCAGATTTAGTTACACCTCAAGGTAACATCCTCTCTATCCCTCCTGGCTATGGAAGCCAACAGATTCTCTTTTTTGCTTAAGCTACTTTGATTGGGGTTCTGTCACCCTTAATTAAAAGAGACCTGATTAATATAGAGCTAATCTAAGGCAAGTGCATGATCATTTAACTAAAAGAAAAAAACTAACATCTTGTAGTGGAAAACTGTGAAGGAAAGTTGTAGGGCGAAAATGCTTGAATGTTGCTAGTTTAGAACACAGGTCTGCCTCCATGAATCTTCTATGGGTCCCTTTGAAATTTCTTGGGGAAACTATCCCACATGTTAGAATCTCACTCTGAGGTCAAAGACTTGTGACTTACTGGAAAGAACTTTCTTCTACTTAAGGTCAGTTGGCCCTCCAAGAATCATCTGGTGGGACCACAGTGCCAAAAGCCCTCCTGGCGGTTTGGAGTGCCTGCAGCTAATGTAAAGATCTCTCGCTGCCAAACTGTCAAAAGTGATTGAGAAGGAAGGTGTTGGGGGAGGGACCTGGGGCAGGAGCAGAGGGGCTACAGATGGCTGGAGATAACACAGAAGAGACAATCACTTTTGCTCAAGACAGGCCAGCAGATGCAAACATAAGAAATAAGACTCCAGGGACATTGCTGAGTCTACTGATGTGGGACGGCTGGTTCCAAAGTGAAATCTGCCTTTGGGTTTTCAACACATGTACTGAGCACAGCGTTTGATGGCTTTGAGAGCCAAAACTAAATTAACTTCAGTCCCAAAGGGTCAGAGACAGGGCATACATCTGGGAGGAATTCCTGCTGTCCCCAGAGCTTAGTCGGCTTTCTAAACTTATTTGACCAGGGAACCCTTTGCTTCTTGAACACACCAACATCTTTGTTTTTATTTCAGATAACAGTATGAACATACTATGGTAGTACTAGGACTATCTTATCTTGTCTGACAATAGCTCTCACTTACTGAGTACCTGCTATCAGCAAGCATCATGCTAAGCACCTGGCATGTTAGCTCAGTCCGTTTTCACAACAGCTCTATTATTTATAAGGAATCATTATTCCTATTTTATACATGAGGTAGCTGAGCCCAGAATGGTGAAATAACTGGCCTTACATAAGTATATACTTACTCTGTGGTAGCTGGATATTTCACATGTATTAACTCGTGGATTCCTGATAATTACTATAAAATAGGCTCTATTGTTATCACACTCATTCTGCAGAAGAGAAAACTGATTATTAAGTGCTTCGGGCTGTCATGACCTGCGCTTTGGAAGAACTATGGTAGGGGCCGGGCCAATCCTTAGGATAAGTGATAAAGGAAGAGCACATTGAATAGGAGAAGAAACTTTGAGGCATGTCAAAGAGACTAAAGCAGCGATTGGTTCTGTGGGACTTGGCCACCATCAATGGGGCCCTGCGGGAGGGCTTACAGGGGACAGCAGTCCTGGAAGTCATGGTGGAATGAGACTCAGCTATGTTCATTGGATACCATAAGTAAGGTGCCCACTCCAGGTCTGGAGAACGTGGATTCATTCATTCACCATTGATTTATTCATTTAGAAAATATTTTTTAAATCTCTCCTATGGCCAGGGTTCTAGGAACTTGGGGTTTGTTGGTGAACTAAAGAGACAAAGGACACGCATCCTAGAGAATCATGTTTTAACAAGCAACTTCATGGCAGCAAAGCACAAATGAAAGATCCCTACCCTTCAGGATGCTGAATGAAATGTTAAGAGAACTGACTTTTGCTCTGAGGTTTCCATCATTTACTCTCTGGGCCTCCATTTTCCTTTCTGTAAACTGGAGAGTTCCCTTACTTTGACTATACCTGTAATGGGGCTAGAGGAAGATAACAAATAGGCAATCACAAACAAACCCTCCTCCTGCTTCAAACCCACTTTCATATAATTGCCAATAACATATCGCTCAAGACCGGGTAGGATGTGCTGCCTGCTCCTCTTCACTGGAGCTCCTGGACTCCGGCTCCCCAGAGGGGCTTGGCAGAGGATTAACAAGCCATCTGATGAATATGCAGCATGATTCTGTCTTAATAAGTCCCACAGCTGTTGGAACTTGACAAGGAAAACAAAGCCACAGAAATAGATGATGTTGAAAACTGCCGGCCCACCTCATAGCAACCCCCACCCCTGCCCTCCAGGTGGGGTCTCCTAGCCTCATATGGGCCTGGGCCTTTCCAGAGATGTAAATTGTGCCGCTGGTGGGACACACCCATGCAGTCAGGGGTGCCCACTTGGAAATCAACTCTTTTCCCCCTTATCATTTTCCTCCTTGTCCATATGTCTCACAATTCCCAATCTAGATAAATACACATACATGCACACAAGCATGCACCGTTTTTTTCTGTCCAATTAGGAGTAGGAAACGCTTACCTAAGGATAAGCACAGTGGAGAGAGCTAGGATCCTAAGACAGCCTTGAGTTAAAATCCTGGCTTTGGAACTTGACAAGGAAAACAAAGCTATAGAAAACCTTTTGAGTTTCAGTTTCGTCATTAGTGAAATAGGCGTAACAACACCAATGTTATGGTGTTGTGATAAGGATTGTTAGTAGAGAGCTTGGAATACAGTAGGTATTTAATAAGCAACAGTGTTTATGTTCATGAATAGCATCATTACATCACCATTTCATGTCAGAAGAGACCAAAGCCTCCTTCAGAGTTTTTGTGGACATGTGCTGATTTTCTTGTCCAGCGTCCTTTCCTCTCCTCTCTGGTACTAGCTCTCTAGTCATTATCTTCACTAATGCATGGGATGGAACTGATCCTAAAAACCCCTGGGCATGGTAATTGGTTTTTGGAAAGGCAATACGACCCAATCCAAGCCTAAGAGCTGCAATCCTCGGACTTTAGTTGGAACTATTATAAACCTGGAATTACCAAGGCTACAAGGAGAGAGAACGGCCGAGACCAACAAAGAAGGAAAGCAGAACCGAGAAACAGAAAGAGACTCTGCAGATAGCATTGCCGGAGACCTGCATCCAGGCGTGTCTGAGGGCCTAGAGCCCAAGGCAGCACACTCCTGGTGCTGGAGCCGCTTCAACTGAAGGTTTTGACCAGGTTGGTTACATGTAAACTAAAGAGTCCTGACATTGTGCATTTTCCTGTATGTAAATTGCACCACTGAAAATATATTTCTAAGTTAAGATGTTTTTCTGGATTGCATAGAGCTTAACTCATCTTCCCCGGAACAATTTTTATTGTCATTTCTACCAAGACATTTGTCTGTAACTCATTTTGGGCCCAACAATATGGCCCTGGGTGCTAAAAGCAGCGGTTTGCACCACCTCCCACACAGTAGCTGTGATCTGACACAGTCTTGCATATTCAATAGTGACGTTAATTGATGCATTTTCTTCTAACAAAGCTAGGTGGTTTTTAATGTTTTAGGATACACAGATTATAATTCACAGCATTTGTAGGCGCTCTTGTTTGGTTTCAGTTTTCAAGATTGCTATTTTAAAATGTGGGGATCTTCCAGAAAACATTAAGGTCTTGTTTATATGCAAACTACAGTTTAATTCTGCAAATCAGAAGAGTTTGGTGGAACTCTGAGCGGAATGAACACGGTAATAGTCGCAGTCAGTCTCTTCGCTGTATGCTTGCTGACTTACGGCCAGATGCCTTCATCCTTCCTCTTCAGCAAAGTGCTGTTTGTGCTTTGCATTTCTCATTAGCAATTGGTTTCATTTCAGCTCACTCAAGCTTGGGCAAAGTCAGTGGAAAGTATGTATGTTCAAGTAGTTTCTAGGTGCCTGGAGAAGTTGCAGGTAAGTGTAGACAGAGAGGAACCACAAAGGTTGTGACGGTACCCAGTGGGTCTCCCTGACTCTGCAGTCCTGGATGGGATGGGGGCAATGGTGTGGCATCATGCTCTCTGCTTACTCAGATTTGGATTCTAGTGACAGCCCTCATTATTCATTATAGCTAAGTAATGTCCTTCTGTCCTGTTCTATGTTACAGCTACTTAGAGTTTAACTCCTTCATAAGGAAATAAGCATGCTGCAATTTGGCTGTGCATGTGCTTTTGAATTGGACAGCCCTAAATTCAAGTCCTGGTCATGTGACCTTGATTTGGACCATTTACTTCTATCTAAGCCTCGATTTCCTCATCTTTAAGATGGAGTCGTGGGCTCAACAGCCTAACAACGCCTGGGATGTACCTAGCGCAGGGCCGGGTCCTTAGGAAATCCTCTACAAATGCTCATGCCCTGGTTCCCCTGCTCCCCATGAGTGCTTCAGGGGCAGAGTGCATGTGTGTTTCACCTTTGTGGGCTACCTGCTCTTAGGAAAACAGCACATGCTACATGTTTCTGAAATGAGTGCCTGAGTCAGGGGGACTCTTCATTTAGTAGTGCACTTATTGGATTAATGTTTGTCTCTCTACTAGACTGGCCTATTGTAAACTCCAGGAGCTTACTCCAGGAGGAGGAGATTTCCCTGGGCTCATTATTCTCTCCTCAGTATCAGCACAGCCCTGGCGCACAGTAGGTATTAAATAAACACCGGATGAGTAAATGAGTGATGAATGAAATAGCGACCAAAGACACTACCACCATTATTGGAAGCAACATTAGAAAAGGAGTTATGTGAGCATGAGCGGGTGCGTATGTGTGAGTGTGTATGTGTGTAAAGTGTGTGCGTCTGTACCATTCCATTTAGTAGCTTGGAAAGCGGAAATCCCTGGCCTACTATCTTTTTTTCTTCTCTTTCCTTTTCTTTTGTTCTTTTCCCTTTTCCTGCCTTTCTCTTCCTTCCCTTTCCTCTTTCTTTCTTCAAAATACATTCTACTCAGCTATACTCATTTTTCAAATTTTATCTTTCCAATGAATTTGATTATCCTTATTTCATGTTTTAAAATGTTCCAATGGCATTTCGACATTAATTTAAATTTAAATTGTCTCGATTAGTAATCTTTAAAATCTTAAACATTTTTATCTAGCAAACAAAATTTTATTCACTTATTTTTTGAACTATGTCTTTATGCTTTTTAGAAGTTTTAATTTTTTTTCTTCATATAGGTGGTACATATACGTTTGAGAAGGTTATTTGCAGATATTTTTGCATTTTTAGTGATCACTGTGCTTAAAATCTTTAACGTGCTTTCTACTTATTAGTTTTCGCTAGTACATAGTGAAGTGACATCTGTATATGTATTTTATTACCAACTAACTTGCAATACTCACATGAGTTTCAATTTTCTGTTTGATTTTTGGGGGGGCATGGAGGATCATCACCATTTGCAAATAAGGGTAAATATTAATCCCTCTTTATATGTTGAATTTTTTATTCTTCTTACCTCACTTGCAAAATACATCACAATAATGTTATTTCACTATAAAATTACTTAAGTATCATTTAGATCGATTTGCCCTACACTTAGGTTTTAGTGTAAACTTTAACTGGGAATGGGATAATTTCTTTCTTTAACTATATTCTGTAACAGTTCATATAGTATGAAATGTATAACTTTCCATGAAGATTCAAAAATCTTATTTTTAAAAACAAAAACATTTTCCTTTTATCTACATTAGTTTCTACCTTCTGCTTCTTACTATTTGCTTACATTTTTCTTATCTAATTCCTTGTGCTTAGTATTTAGCTTACTTAGTTTTGTTATGTTTAATAATAAAAGCATTTTAAGGATGAGAATTCACTTCTGACTTTAACTTTGGCTATATATTGTTAATTTATTGTTAATTTCTAAATTTTATGTCATTTCTTTTTGCTTTTTTCTTTGAGACATATTTATAATACTTGCATGTTAAAATAATTAGATATGTAAAATAGATGTTTGTTATTAATTTTAATATTTCCTTCAGTATAGAAAATTTTTGCCTGAAGGTAAAAGGTGTAATCTTGATTTCTAATTTGTTGGAATCATTTGGATCTTTTTTTAGGCCTAACATATACACATTTTTTGGTGTGTGCTTTATTAGAACTCAAATGAAAATGGTATAAAGTTTGGTATATGTTTATGAAGTTAACCATAAAATTTTACTTTTTATAATCTTTACTGTACCTATTTTATCTCTTGGCAAATGTAAAGAAATGTGTGCAAGTCCCCTACTGCCTTTTTAGTTGTCAGTTTTTCCTCGGGTCGTTATTAGCTTTTTTGCTTTATGTATTTTGATGTAAAAATGCATAATCATTGTCAGACTTTTTATTTTTGCCTTTTTCTTCTGCATTTTAAAAGAAATTCTTTTCTGTACCAAGGATTAAATTTTTCCAAGATATCAATCACTCCCTTGGTGTTTCTAATATCGATTTAAAATCTGCCATTGCAATTTTAATTTCAATTTATTTAAATTCATCGAGATTCCTTTTATTTCTTCCTATATGTTGTCTAAATGACAAAATACATGTAAAAGATTTTGAATAGTGCTTGGCACAGAATAAGTGCTCAATAAATGTTAACTTTTATTGTTATTTATTTATTTTTACTGAGAACATATTTGACAAAGAACACATTTTAAAAGTTATCAAGGACCTGCTTATTTAAAATTGATATATAGAGTGGGGAAAAAGTAGATTTATAGTTGTGAGCGCATGAAACAAAGTTTATTCTTGTATTATTATTTATTATTGTATTATTTTTCATAGACAACTGTAAATCTCCTTTTGCTTAACCCTGTATTCCCTGTTTGTTTCAAGAGCACATTCTTTCTAGGCCACCTAAGAACACCTTCCTCTTGTCATAGGCTCACTGGAGCTCTGGAGCTTTTTGTTTTCCCATCTTGAATTGCTTCTCCACGTGTAATGTTAGCCCTTAAACAAGCCGGTTCTGTTCTGTTTGGTCCATTCAAGTGGGCTACTGTTTGCTTTTAGAATACTCCACCTAAATCTCCTCTTGGAGGCCTGGATGAGGTAACTTGCATTATAAGCTCAGCGATCTAGACATCTAAACAAGAAGGGCTGGGAAGAGGCTGGGGTCCTAGGCTGGCCACTGTCGGGAAAACGCTAAGCCATTCCTTCTTTATTGTTTAGTGAAATGTTCATGATGAAGCCACATTTTTCAACCAGCTTTCTATTTAATCTGATCTTTTAGCCAGTGGCAAGCTTCAGTTCTGCCCAGAACCCTACCCAATCCTATTATCCATGACCATCTTTTCTTCTCATCTCACGGTTGCGGAGACCCTGGGATCCCCAGTGGCACTGACTTCGAAGGCTACCAATCGGCACGAGCGGTTCAAGTCATGCTGCACAGACTCCCTGTACTCTTAAAAGTTAAGGGTTTCCAGCCGAAGTTTTCCACTTGACTCTTATTGGGGGGAAATACCAGAGTGTCCATTGCGCCACTGTCCTGCTTTGCCCAGGAGAGTCCCAGTGTGCACATTATAGACCCAGCTCAGGCCTACTGCTTATCTTGGCACCCTCTTTGGTTCTCAAAACTGTCCCTGTTGGGGATACAAACAACAATTTCCATATGAGTGACCTGTTTAGAGTTGTGTGTGTAGCGGGTGGCTCTGTGAAGAAAGGGCCTATTCCCCCTCACAGGGCCACAGATCGGCCGCCATAATGTCACAGACCTTCCAGTAAGAGAGGGTGAGAGTCCAAGGAGGTCGTGTACGTGAGTAAATGCAGAGCTCTGTGCCCATGTGCGATCGTTCTCTTTGTTCCATTTCTTTGGAGCTTTTTCTCAGAATCAACGCACCCCCTCGGGAAACAGAATCAGAGTTCGCACTTGCAAAGCAACATTTCTAACACATCAAATTTCATAGTCAGAGGCCATCTCTCTGCTCAGCCTCCCTCCTCTCCTGCTCATTACTAATCCCTTAAGCTTGAGGAGGCTGCGGCTGACATACATATTTAGGTGGCAGAAAAGGCTGATGCAACCATAATAAGTTGTCACCCGGCTCACCCTGAGCAGTGGGAAGCAACAGCAATAATTAGGTTCAGAATTAGTGGAAAAATGGAAGGGTAATGAAGTATTCCACGTTCCACTTGGTTACCAGGCAGTCACGGGTACTACAGCAGCCCCTTCTCCAGCCCGTTTCAACAGGCTGATGCATTAGACGTGGAAGTCCTTTTGCTCACCAGGTCACGGGCAGGCGTATTCAGCCATGGGATGATTTTACCATTCCTGAGACAGACGACCTGCTTTCCTTAACCCCTAACGCTCTCACAGAGGCCGTAAAGCAGAGCCCACTACCCTGCCAACATCTGGAGGCTCAGGAAGCCGAGGTAGTGGGTGGAAACTGGGTTTTAGCTTGGTAAGATGCTGCGTGATGCGGACAGGGCCCTCTCACCCCACCCGCTCCCCTGCCTTTCGATTCATTACTGGGGGCAGTGGCTATAGTCCATATTTTGGTTTTCATAAACAAGAAGAGGAAAAGAGGTGAGTACTGGTTTTAGTCTCACCCTTCAGCACCAGTAGATCTTGTCCCTGCCACTCCTTGCAAGAGCAGTGCTCAGGAACATGAGATTGGAATCCAGGCAGAGCTGGGTTCAAACACTTGCTCTGTAACTTACTAACTGCATGGCCTTAGAATGTGTGCTTGCTTTCTCTACTGTCTGTAAAATGAAGATAATAATGCTTTCCCCCTAGTGTTAGCATGAGCGGCTAACAAGATGGCGTTCAGCAGCGGCTCCCGCGGAAGGCTCTCGGAGAGGAATAAGGACTACGCCAACCTCACAAGTTCCCATTTTTAGATATTTTCAGAAGTGTCTGCTAAATGTTGAAGCAACTCCATCCCTGGCCAAAAGTGGAATTCTTTTCCAGAAATGATGATCAAATCCAGACTTTAATTAATATTTATTGAGAACCTACAACATGCCAAATACTTTGGCCCGGGGAAAATCCATTTCTCAGATTTGACAGACTCCTGAGGCAGTAGCCATCCGCTTCTACATTGTTCATCCCAAATGCCAAATTTCTAGGTGCGTCAGAGCAGCCTGCCTTATTTAGATAGCAAACAAACATTTTGGTTCGAGGTTCTGAAAATAATGCGATCTACTTTTCCTTCCTCCTCACTATTTTCCATTCTTATGTAATATGTGCTTTACCCAGCTCAGGCCAAGCCAGGAAGCCAAAGGCAGCAGCCACAGCTCACATCTAGGGCAGTCAGGACTGGGGGGCAACGCTGTGTGCCAGACCGCTGTGGACTTGCTGGATGCCTCGGCTCAACAAACTTGCAGCAAAACAGGGGAGTGCAAGTGAGTTTAAAACCCATCCGACAGGGTGAGGAACAGAAAGTGGAGGTGGCAGCTGAAGCCATGGACAGCACTTATCGTTTGGAGAACCAACTTCCCTGGCTCATATTTCCTGGGAGAGGGGGAAAAACCAAACATAGGAAGTTGAATCTTTCATTCTGGTCTCTTTTTGGCTCCTTTTTTCTGGCATGTCATTGTCTTCTTGGAGCAAGAGCCTGCAGATGTCTTTCTAACTGGGTGGACGACTGACTGCTTCTGAAAGTTCCTTGACTAATGTAGGCCAGTATTAGAAGCCCACAGGATTTCTTACCAGCTAAGAGGTGTTTTTATCTTCTAGGGAGTAAGGAGGCAGAAGAGCTAGAAATTTTCCACTCTCTTGTTAGTGTAAGTGAGGAAGAGGTTTTATTCAACCCTCTTAGGGTTCCTGGCTGGGCCTGAAAATTAAACTAGCAAAGATGGATGAACAGGAGAAAACCATACACATTTATTTAATACAAGTTTTATATAACACAGGAAACTTCCTAAGAAAACGAAGACCCAAAGAAATAGTTCTGTGTATTTTTATCTAGGTTTGATGAATGGTGGACCTTTATGGAGGATATGATAGATTAAGGAATGCAAGGTAAGTGTGAACTAGGTGTGGAGGGCGCTTAATAAGGCTTTTTTTTTAGGATTCTTTTTGGTGTCCCTTGGTCTTCAGAGATGTGGATGCTCCTTTCCTCCAGGTCTAGGGAAGGTATTTCTCCCATAAGGATTTTATGACCTATTTCAGGGGAGGAAGTGGATGGGAGGACGAGGTCACAGCGGCCCTCCTGCTCTGGCAGTTTCCTCAGACTCCTTCAGGTTGACTTATTCAGTATGCCAACGTGCCATATTTGCGGGTAACCCCATCATTAGTCTTTCTCTACTCCCTGTCCCCTTGCCCAGCTTCACACAAAATACAACATATTGTAACTTGTTGGATTTAACGGACCCATTCTAACTGGTAGCACATTTGTTCATATTCCCAACTTTTGGAGATAAATGTAGATTTTCGTGTTTAATTCGATTTTAATCATTGTTCTTCTCTTCTGAGCAGGAGCCGTCAAACGCCCAGTCCAATAGTTTTTAAGTCAGTAGAAAGGGTTTCTTAATACTTTTATGAATTTTTAAATACAAATGAGAAGCTGCAATTAGCATAAATGGCTGGAGAATACCCAGCAAGCTTAATTCTTTTACACAGCACTGACCTGAATATTAATCACTTCAGCTGGAATGAGAAGGGGTAAATGGCAGCCTTTGATACTGAAGTGCATTTTGAAACAAAATTACTTTACTTCCTTAGTTTCTTTGGGAAGAACAAGCAGACTTGGCCTAACCTTGGCCTCTAAGAAGAAAAGGAGGAGAAGTAGATATTCTCTAATCCAGGTCCTCCAGAAGCCCTGAACTTTAAGTGATGCCTCCTATCATTGGCAGTAACACAAGTTTCTCCTTCACTTAATACTCATTTGCGCGGCAGACTTCAAAGCAGGGATGAACTGCGTACAACTTTTGCTAAACCCGTGGTCCAATGAAGACATGACAGTGGTCAAACATTGCTGTTCCATGCTGCCTCCCCCTCGGAGGCAGATGCCTTGGTGCCCACTAGCTTTAGGACCAACCATCTTTGAAAGCCCTTGTTCCCTAAAAGGATCTATCACATCCCTGGAGGGCCCAGTAGAAAAGCAACTCATCATGAACAAGGTTATAACATCCTATTGTTGTTATTGATCCCTTTTTTTCTCCATTGTCAATTGATCCCCCGGCAGCATCAGCATTTCTTTACAAGTCTTCCGCTTTCTCCCCTTGCAGCCCATCCCAACCCCAGCCACTCCAGCTCAGGTCCTTGGCACCCTTTCCTGTCCCGTTCACTGTAATAATGTCGGGTCCTCCAGCCTGACTCCAGCCACTAGTCACCATCCAACTCACCACGTTGCACACAAGAGATTGGGGGGAAAGAGATGAGTTTGGGAGTCTGAGAGACCTAGATCTGAACATGAGGCCCACTTCTCTGGGCCCCTATTTCCTCACCTATAATGTCTGAATAACGATGCCTACCACATCAAGTTGATGTGAAAATTGTAGGGGAAAATATATGTGAAACCCAGGCCAAATACCCGTAGGGTCAGCGGTACATGCACACTGATGCAGTCAGAGGAATGTCCAAAACAGTCTTTTATTTGAGGTTAGTTTGATTTCCCAAACTTTTTGAAATCTAAAGAAAATAGGGTCTCAGGAGTGGTTCCTGTTTTTCCTTCAGTTCATCACTAGCTTCTAACTAGGCCTGGGCCTCAATCTCAGCTTTGTAGCCGTTTTACATGGCAACTTATCTCAATTACGAAAAACCAATGCAGGGGAGGGAAACATGTCTTCCTTTGTCTTTCTAGGTTCAGTGGCAAACTAATAAAAGACAGATGTACAGGAGGGGGAAACAAAAGCCCAACAGATGTAATTACTTGCATAGACATGGGCATTCACAAAGAAATTTGGAGCTTATATTCCCTCTGAGAGAGTAATGAGGTGTGGAGAAGACGACAAAGGAGAAAGGTGTTTCGGGCCTGGGGTGGGTGAAGGGAGTGATGCTAAAGAGACTAAGAGATGTAAACGGAACAGGGTTGTTCAGCGAGGCTTGTTATGCAAATCGGAGTCAACTGAAGCACTAAGAGTTGTCTCTGGAGTAGTGCTCTTCTGGAGAGGGAGACAGAAACACCTTTGCAGGTGGGAATTTGTGTCCTACTCTTAGATAGAGGGGAGGGGAGCAGACAGCTTAACGCCCTCAGTGCACAACCATCCTTCTGCCCAAGTAGCATCGGGGGTGGGACATTCTGGTTCCCTTCAGCAACAGCCCTCTTGGGCACTCTCTTAATTGCCTCTCTTCTCCCTGTGGTTCTGAAATCCCTTTAATTCCTCTGCTCCCCTTTCTTTAATCTTTAGCTCATCATTCAAGTAGTTAGTGGAGGTGAGGGGTAAAATTTGAGGCTGGGTGTCCCTTAAAACACCATGGGATCTAATAACTACAAGGCATTCAGTCATTCTGCACAGTTGAAATGAGTCTCCTCGTAGCACATTTTCTGTGTTATTAACTAAAAGTCTCTGTATTATTTTATTATTGCTGCTGTAAATCATTACCATGAACTGAGTTGCTAAAGAGAGCACAGGTTTATTATCTTACAGTTCCATAGGTTAGATAGACATTGGTTTCACTGGGCTAAGGTCGAAACGTTGACAAAACTGCGTTGCTAGTTCTGGAGGCCCAGGAGGAGGATCTGCCTCCTGCCCTTTTCATTTTGTGGAAGCCGCCCTCACACTGGGGCTCACGGCTTCTTACTCGGTGCTCAAACCCGGCAGTGTTGCACGTCTGACCGTTCTGGAGCCACGTCTCCCTCTCACTCCCATCTTCTGCTTTCCTGTCCTACTTTTAAAGACCCTGATAATTACCTGGGGCCCACCCAGCTCATCCAGGATAATCTCCCAGTTTTAAAATCAGCTGATTAGCAACTCAAAGCGCCATTTGTTGTATAAGCTAATATGTACCCATGTTCCATGGCTTAGGACTTGGGCAGCTTTGGTGGGCCTTTGTTCTGCCTATCTCTTTCATTCCCCCTGCCCCTTTTTTGGGCAAATGATCCTTTTTGTTAAGTTTTTTTTTTAATTGTTCAAGTATCCACATAGAGCAGTATCAGAATTAACACCCCACGTTTTCATGGCAAAGAACTTTATCAACGAGGGTGCTGTTCTTAGGCACAGTTCTTTTTCCTGTAATCTTACAGGTATCGCCCATTTCCAACGTCCCTTAGGGCAGCACCTTCTCCTCCTACCTGCTTCGGTACATTGTTTCATACATTTGTGATACCTTTAGATTCTTTTGTCATTGTCTGCATTCCTTCCTGGGATCTGGGACTTGTTTTGCATTCTGTCGATATGAAATTTGTGCTTTTATATATTTAATCATGAAAGTGGTTACTGTCTACCCATTTAAAAATTTAAATTTTAGAGTTTGCTTGGAAGGCATGTGTTTTCTGCCTCCCCCATCATTTGGAAGTCAGAGAAAAATTCAAATTTACACTGGAAATTTTCAATATTTAATCAATTCCTCAATACTATGGCACATTATATAAACTTTAGGCACTAATGCCAATCTGGTCTCTCTCATGTAATCTTTTAAATAAAATTCCATCCTTCATAGCAGCACAGTTTGCAATAGCCAAGTGCTGGAAACAACCTAGGTGCCCATCTACAAATGAATGGATCAAGAAACTATGGTACATTTACACAATGGAATTCTACGCAGCAGAAAGGAAGAAGGAGCTTATACCCTTTGCAACAGCATGGATGGAACTGGAGAGCATTATGCTAAGTGAAGTAAGCCAGGCGGTGAGGGACAAATACCATATGAT
>PVJI01016685.1:0-37647 GCA_004026765.1 Micronycteris hirsuta | reverse complement strand
ACTTCCCGCAAGTCTATTTCCTTCACCAGCTTCGGGAAATTCTCCATCATTATGTGTTCAAATATTTTTTCAATTCCTTGGATTTCTTCTTCTCCTTCTGGCAGTCCAATGATCCGTATGTTTGGACGTTTGCAGATGTCTTGGAGGTTTCTGAGCCCCTCCTCCATTTTTTGAATTCTTGTTGCTTCATTCTTTTCTGATTGGATGTTTTTTTCTTTCTGCTGGTCCACTCCGTTGATTTGAGTCCCAGTTTCCTTATCTCTGTTGGTTCCCTGCAGATCTCTCCTCATTTGTTCAAGCAAGTTCGTTAATTTTTCGTCAAATTCTGAAAGCATCCTTATTACAAGGGATTTGAACTGTGCATCTGATAGGTTGGCTATCTCTTGGTCGGTTAGCTCTGGGGTTTTGATCTGTCCCTTTCTTTGGGCCATTTTTTCGCCCCTCGGTGAACCTGTTACTGTAAGGGGGGCGGAGTCTTGGGGCTCCCCTGTGCGGGGAAGTTTCTGGTAGTTGTGCTGGGACCGTAGCCTCTGGGGGCGGGGCCTGAGCGCACAATGGCGCCTTCTCCGCTCTCTGCACCCACACTGCCTCCTGCAAGCACTTCGGGCCCCTCTGCGCTGGCTCCGGGGGTCGCTCCGGGGTCGGTGGACGGGCTGCACAGCTCCAATCCCCCGAGGGTCTCCCCAGCGAACTTTCCTGTGAGGCCCGGCGTTCCTCCGGCCGCGGACTCCACCCCCTGACCTGCTCTCGATCTGCGCCGTTGAGTTGCGCCCCGCCTTCCCCCAGGTCTCTCTGCACACGAATGCAGACCTGCTGAGTCCACCGGTCTCTCAGCCCCGCTGGGTCTGGATGAGCCGGGCACAGACAGAGCTGCAGTCGGTCCCCGTCTGGGTGTGCTTCAGCCTGGCGCGGGGACCGCCCCTCCAACCGCGGACCTGCCTGCCGTCTGCTCACCTGCTCGCCCCGGGGTCGCCGAGTGCTCTCCCTTCGCTCTGCACCTTCTGGCTCACCAAACTTGATGAATGTATCTTCTTTAATTCCTTGGTTGTCGGACTTCCTCTCAATATGATTTTCTGTCAGATTTGGCTGTTTTTGGATGTGTAGATTTCTGTTTTTTCCCTTTGTTTGGCTGTGCGAGGCGGTACGGTGCATTCACCTATGCCGCCATCTTAGGAAGTCCTAGGAAGCAACTATTTAATCTCCAGATGAAATCTAATGGAGGGGGAAAGCCCACCCAGAAGGAAGCAAGAAGCCAACAGCTGAACTCTCTAGCTCCAACCTTATTCAGAGTACCTGGTGGATATCTTCTGACTGTAGCACTTTATAGACAACCCAGTAGAAGATGTTGAAGGTGAGGAAAGTGAAAGGGAAGACAGAGAGAGAGAGATGGTGTAAATCCTCTTGGCTCCATCCACATAGAGTTTCCATATGGCTTCTCTCTGCCTTCAGAAGAGGTGGCTGGGGGCTATAAATGCCAGAACTTTCCATTAGACCTCCATCCCTTGCCTGCAGGCAGTGGCCTGGGCCATAGCCACAAAAGTAGAAGTGACTTTCTTGGATGATTATCTTCCTCCTGGAATCACATGGAAGAAAAGGCAGAATTTGAAGTCAAAGTTCTAAGGTAGAAGGATAGAGACCAGGCCACACAAATATCTCATAGGTGAGACTATGTAGATGAGGTGTCTGGGTACAAATGCCTTTTGCATGCATTTTTATGGCCACAAAACTACTCATGAGATACATATATGCTAAGTAGCTATATATGATATGTATGGTATATAATGATTCCATTTCTATTTGCAGATAAGCCCCAAGCTGCTTTTGTAAAATGCAAAACATCACTTAGAGCAATCTAAAATCCAATGAAGTGCCAAACCATTGTGGGAGGAACATTTCAATGTCAAGTTATCTCTGACTGATAATAAACAGAATAAACAGAACAATGAAAGCTTTAGAAAGGCACAGCTGAGGTCTTTAGACTTGATGAACTTGCATTCAATGACTCTCAAGAGCTTCAGAATTAATTCTCTATGTACATGGTATCTTTTAAAAAATAGTTTTTCTTGACTCAAATCTGAAAATTCCAAAAGTTTTAAATAATATAGTGGATTATCTGAATTAGGGTAAAGCTGATTATTGCAGATACATGTGTTTTTCTGCAAATCAGCTGATTTCAACATTGGGGTCTATATCTAGGGCAGGAGTGTCAAACTCATTTTCATTGGGGGCTACATCAGCCTCGCAGTTGCCTTCAAAGGACCAAAATAATTCTAGGACTGTATAAATGTAACTACTCCTTAACTGTTAAGGAGTTGAAATTACATTTGGCCCTTTGAAGGCAACCATGAGGTTGATGTGGCCCCTGGTGAAAATGAGTTTGACACCCCTGATCTAGGGTACCATTTGTTACCCAATACACATTCCTTTTATCTATGCTGCATGCATTGTGGAAGTAAATTTTATATAAGCACTATGGAATGTAGCAGGCTATGAAAAGTCTATTTTCGAATTGTCAGCTGACAACTTTAAGTAGCTATAACACAGCTGTGAACCAGGAAGTGAGGACAGAAATTTGAAGTTAAAGAGAGAGGAGAGGGAGGGATAGGGGAAGGAGGGGAGAGAGGGGGAGGGGGGGAGAAAGAGAGAGAGAGCCTCTGAGTGATTAATAGAGGTTTACTCATATAAGAGCCCTTCAGGCTGCCACTCATATCCTATTTACTCAGTTTATATACAACTCAAACATGCCTAAATCTGGTACTTCTAAAGGACATAATTCCTCACAGCTTGGAAATTAGCAGAAGACAAGTAAATATATTCCAGAACCTAGAAATACTTCATTCAAAGATGGTTATACTTTTAAAGAGTATTGATGTTTATAAGAATAAAACCTTCAGCTATCTAAGAAATCACCTAAAGTGAAATACCCTCTTAAGGGATCATGTGAACTATCTTCTTGGTTTGCCCAGGAATGAAGAAGGCGTCCTGAGACTAGAGACTTTCAGTGCTGAAACAGAACAAGATATATGCACATTGAATGGATGTAACATAGATAAACATAAAATTTGAATAAAGTAGCTTTTTATACATGCTGTGCAGTTAGAAAAACATTATAGGGTCTTTATAATGGGACCTCTGCAGCTGTGGTAATGTTATAGAATAGACCCGGGGGGAGTAAATGATATACTGTTACCAAAAGGACCCCCCTTTTGTGCTCTGGGGTTGCCGCACCACATACTAGGTTCACTTTGCCTACCACCAGAGAAAAGACGTCTCTCAATGTCAGAGATTGGTGAAAAGGAAAGTGATTATTTATTTACAAGTTATACAGACTTAGAGTAGTGACTTAATGTCTTCATTAAAATACTAAAGTCCTTTAGAATACCCACAGACACACACATCCCTTCCTTCTCCCTTCTGCCTAGTCTGGGGTACCGTATCTCAGGAAAAGAAGTAGAAGTCCATGATTCAGGCAGCCCCTTGGTTCCAGCACCATCCACTGTGTTGCCACCACAATCTCCATGTGGTCCCAACTTCTTCCAAAGCTGCATGGTCTTGACCCTCACCCAAGCCACGGGCTCCCAACTCCTCCAAAGCCTCAAGGTCCTGCCCAGGTATGGCTACCTTGCCTGGGTTTAAATACCCGCAGTCTTCCTCTGCAGCCCCATTTCTGACTTCTCCCACAATCAGTTACACCTGCTAGCATTCTGTATTCTTCTAGCTTTACTGGGCTGCCATAGTAAGTCTGGGCAGGTGTGGCCCCATGGCATGGAGCCAATCATCTCCAAGCTCTCACACACGCGCTTTGACCAGAGGGAGTTGCCTCCCAGTTATATCTTGGGTGGAAGTCACTTCCATCCCCCTGGCTGAAAGCAAGGCCACAGCTATTTAACATATCTATGAAACCAGTTAAAGGTTATAGATATGTTAAATGACCATGCCAGAGATTAGCTGCAAAACTGTTGCTATGCAAAACAGCTCTCAGTGGCCCTGCTCCATGTGTCCCATCCCCCAGCTCAGACTTGTGGGGGTGAGGACATCATATATATATCTTTTTTTCTAATATTTCCTGGACACCTTGAGTTCCAGACCCCATTATAAATCCCTATTTGGGGTCCCCCTCTAGGCTGCACCCTGTTACAGTAACACATTGTAAAGTGGCTTCACAGATAAGATGTTGGTCTGGTGGGTACCAGTGCCCTTTGATTATTACATAACTAGAAGGTCTAGCCTATCACCAGGCATCAGGGGAAGGCAAGCTCAGGCCAGAGATTCAATAACAGATCTCATGTCTTTCACTGCTTCTACTGGGCTCATGGTACAAATTTGGGAAAGAACACTGGTCTTGTTCACTGCTCTGTCCCCAGTGCCTGGCACAGTATCTGGCATCTAATAGACAACCAGTGGATATCAGTTGAATAAATGAATGGTCTCTTGCCATGGCTGATGTGGGTCAGTGTATTGAGTGCCAGCCTGCAAACCAAAAGGTTTGCCAGTGTGATTTCCAGTCAGGGAACATGCTTGGGTTGCAGGCCAGGTCCCCGGTTAGGGGCACGCAAGAGGCAACTAATCAGTGTATCTCTAGTACATTGATGTTTCCCTCCCTCTGTTTCTCCTTCCCTTCCCTTCTCTCTAAGAAATAAATAAATAAAATCTTTAAAAAAATGAATGGTCTGATGATCCACATGTTTCAGAACATAGGACATGGAATGGCTTTGATCACATGAAGCCAGTATTCTCTCAAGGACTCAAACTGAAGAATTTTACTTTGTAACTGAGGAATCAGTTACAAAGTCCTTGGTAGTAAAAACAATTACTTCTTGCCCCACTCTGGCACAATGTCCTGATGCTCTCAGCCTTTAGAAAGAGTGGCACCTTTGGCATAGGGAAGAATCTCTCCTAAGTCTGCCCAACAGAGAGCTTTGCTCCTTGATTTGCTAAATTTTGTGGAAAAAGTTGTACATATGTAGGACAGAGGCAATTCACAATTGTAGTTGTTCTTTGACCCTCAGTTGTTGTAGTGGGGCAGCCTTAGCTCTCCGCTCAAAGTTATTTACATAACCTCAGTCACCAAAGTCCTTGGCTTATCTCACCTGTATTTTCAAATTCATTTCCACATTATTCCTCCATGAGGGATTGTGCTGGACCCCTTTTAGAAATTAAGAACCAGAGGCAAACAAAATATTTCCCAAGTAATTGAAAAATAAGGGGGTAAATAAAATGATTTTCTATTTTGCTTTCCAGGTCAGTTCCCTCAGATCTCCCATTCCCAACTGCTCATCTTGATCCCAGCTAGAGGATTCAAGCACAAAATATATTTGTTTGCAAAAAGCTTTCAAAGAGAAAGTTAAATACAACTGCTGTTTCTGCTTCTATACATCTAATTATTATCCCTTTTATCCAATCACAGTAAATCTAAAGGGAATTATTTAAAATATTTCCCAGGCTGAAAAATGCTATTTACACAGGAGTAATGTGGCTAATAGAGTAAGGTGCTCATGGCCTAATTTTTTTTAATGTATTGTATCATTTGTAGTTGGGAGAGCAAAGATGAGTGGCCTGAATCCAAGGGGTCCTGGATTTGGGTATTAGCTATTTGGGCCAAATTCTGAGGTGTGTGTGTGTGTGTGTGTGTGTGTGTGTGTGTGTGTGTGTGTGTGTTTTGGGAAGGACAATGGAGATTTAAACACTATATTATTGCTTCCATGGCTGTTGAGATAGAACATTTTTGTTGTAGCTATATATAAGGGAGGAAGTCTGGGGAACTAGAGAGGGAAGATATTCCAAAACCAAGCTGGAGAAGGAATGCACAGTATGGGAGGTGAGGTGTGGAGATTGGAAAGAGTGATAGGTATTGAATAATACGTATTGAAATGAAAAAGAAGAGATTGGAGATTGGTGGGGGGTGCTAGGCAAGCAGAATTCTGGGACCAAGCCCCTGAGAGGCAGTATTTTGAAATTTCTTCCATTTCTCAAGGTATTAAATTGATAATGTCAAGGCTTTCTTTCTGTCCAGCTTGAAAGACAGCCCTCACAAGTCAGTCTGCCAAGGTTGGTGAACTGGGTTTCATGGTGCTATGTCCAGAGCCTGGTGCTAGGGCCCATTGAGGTTATAAAAACAAGAGAGACAGACCCTTCCCTGCGATGCTTAGATGAGCTGTGAAGAAAAATCAGAAATGTATGGGGGAAAAGGTAAACTACTTCAGAAAGTGACATGGAAGAAGACCGCCATGCAGTGAAGACATGTGGTTGAGGAGAGATTAGAGAAAAACAGTATTAAGACTGGATCCAGGTGAACAAGTGGTGGGCTCCTAGAACACTCCTAAGTTGCTCCTGGCTAAGGGTTCCCTGAAAAGCATATGTATTATCTTCCCTCCCTTAAAAGGCCTCCTCTCATGTAAGAGGGTGCAGCGAGGGAGCCCCCAAAAGAAGGATTTTTAATGGGGTCCAGAACTTGGTGTCCAGGAAATATTAAAAATATGGGATGTCCTCACCTCCACAAGTCTGAGCTGGGGGATGGGCTACATGGAGCAGGGCCATTGAGTTGTTTTGCATAGCAACAGTTTTGCAGATAACCTCTAGAATGATCACTTAACATATCTATAACCTTTAACTGGTTATGTCAAAGATATGTTAAATAGCTGTGGTCATGCCTTGAGCCAGGAAGAAAGAAGTGACTTCCACCCAAGATGTAACTGGGAGGCAACTCCCCCTGGTTACAGAGCCTGCGTCAGAGCTTGGAGATGATTGGCTCCACACCACAGGGCCACACCTGCCCAGATTTACTATGACAGCCCAGTAAAGCTGGAAAAATACAGGAATGCTGGCAGCTGTGGCCAATTGTGGGAGGAGTTGGAAATGGTGTGGCAGAAGAAGATTGGTGCTGGGATTTAAACCCAGGCATGGCAGCCAGGATGAGAAGAGCCACACGGCTTTAGCGGGGGAGAGCCACGCGGCTTTGGGTCTCCCTTTGTCACATAGCTTCAGAAGCAGGAAAGCAAGATGTAGCAGCGATGCAGAGCTCTCTCTTAGCATTTAGGAAGAATGTAGGAGAGATGCTGCGAGAAGGAAATGGGTGAAAGGACCCTTGCTGCTGGGCCATGAGAAGGTGCCATGTGGTTTTGGATTAAGAGCTGGAGATCCCGGTGACACAGCTGATGGTACCAAGGGAGGCCTACCAGCTGAGCATGGATTACTGGGAAGAACCAGGGCCTACCTGAGCCATGGACTTCTATTTCCTTTTTAGAGAAATCTGTTTTTTAAAGATTTTATTTATTTATTTTATAGAGGGGGAGGGAGGGAGAAAGAGAGGGACAGAAACATCAATGTGCAGTTGTCTCTCATGTGCCCCTTGTTGGGGACCTGGTCTGCAACCCAGGCATGTGCCCTGACTGGGAATTGAACTGGCAACCCTTTGGTTCGCAGGCCGGCGCTCAATCCACTGAGCCACACCAGCCAGGGCACGGACTTCTATTTCTTTTCCTGAGATATGGTACTCCAGACTGGGCAAAGGGGGGAAGGAAGGACTGTGTGTGTTTGTGGGTGTTTTAAGGGACTTTGGGATTTTAATGAAGATATTAAGTCATTACTCTTAAGTCTGTATAACTTGAATAAATAATTCCTTTCCTTCTCACCAATCTCTAACATGGAGAGCTATAATTCTCTGGCGATGGGCAAGGTGAACCTAGTACAGGGGGACCCCAGAAGAAGTGGGGGTCCATTCGGTAACATTGTGGGACTCCCCTGGTGGCTAATCAGGGAAAATCATGGGAGACCACATGTGCAGTAGCTTTAAAGTAATACAACTACTTGCACATGCGCAGTGAAAGCCCACCAAAACTTGCCAGGAGGATCCACCCTATAAGAATAGAGTCCCTCCAGCTCATGAGGTCAATCTGTGCTTGGAGTTGGCCTGCTCCCATGTTCTCTGCTATAAACTCTGGGTATTCAGTTCAATTCTTTGTCCTGATCACCAAGAACCTTGTTACCTGTGCCCACCTGTGACACTGAAACTAAAGACTGCTGCTTCTCCAGCAGGGCCCAGAGATAGGTTTTTGAAATGGATTAACTCTGCATCAATTTTTTCAGCCTGCTCAGTGGCTTCCAGGAACTCTAAGTGGGACATGGACAATGGTTTGGATTTTCAGGTTTTATTTACATTAATAATAAGCCCAGCTAACTTTCAGGCAGGATCCAGGAGTCCAATCAGGGCCCAGGCTGCTGTTATAACTTTGTCGTAATTGAGCATTGATTATGACAGTCTCCATTATGAGATCAGGATCAAACTATATACAACAAGGGGTAGGGGTAGACTGTGGGCAGTTGGGAGAGGGAGAGGTACAGGGGAGGTGGTGGGACTAATGGCAATCTGGAGTAGCTCTACATTAGCTGCTGCAGTCTTCTGTTGCTGAGACACCCACACAGGCAATTTAGCTGGCAAAAGGACTCTGGAACTGTTTGTCAGCCTGCTGTTTTTTTCCAAGGTAGGCATTGAGAAGGCATCAAAATAATAACTCCTATAAAGGTAAACCTGCAGGCAGGTTTAAGATAGATAAAGAGGGGGTAGGGACAGTTAGCTTAGAAAAGAATGCATCCTCTTGCCCTTGTGCCAAGTCTGTATATTTTTCTACACCTCAGTGTGGGACAACAAGGGTTTATATGAGTAGGTCTATTGAAGAATGAGTCCTATTTAAGGAGATGCAGTTATGGATTATTCCACTAGAGGAAGAACTTCCCAGGGCCCAACTAAAGGATTAAAGCCAGGCAAGAATTGTCCTCAAGAACCACTAATGAGACAGGAGCCTTGCCCTCAGCAGAAAGGGATCTTAGCAAGACACAGTAGTTTGTGAGATATTTTTAGTGCAGACATATTGTAGAGGTAATTCAGCAGCAGCTGAGGTGGGATGTTAGGAAAGAAGAGCGTTAGTGTTAGAGCATCACCAAATAGGGGGCTCTCCCTCCCTCCCCTTTCACCTGCCCCAGAGATCAAATGTGTTTGTCACTTTGGCTTTAAAGCCTCCATATTAGGCATAAAGCAAGGAGTCAGAGCTCAAGACACACCAGAACTCTGTCTGATGATTCAGAGACCAGTGTATAGCTCAGCAAAGTCTTTGCTCATAATTGGACACTTGTTTCTGTGAGAGTGGCCCAGGCACCTCTGTTGTCATGAAAACATACCCAGCACTATTGTCTGGGAAATGGGGGTAAACTGCCCCCATTATCATGACTACAAGATCCATGCTCAATTTCCCCAGTTGATCACTCTATTGTAGAAGAAATGGAGTTAACAAATAAGAGTGATGGAGAACAAGTCACACCCAACACCTCTGATGTGCCCAGTGAATATCAAGGCAAAGAAATCCAACAGTTGGAAGAGGCAAGGGATGGTTTTTCAATTCCAGCTTAGCTATGGGGACACTTTTATAATGCTCCCCTAGAAAGAGACCAATGTGGACTCTTGAATTCTTAATCAGTATATGACAACCTGGGGTACCTTTCTCCTGGGTAGGGGGAGAGCCAGGAGCAACCACCACTAAATCTCAAAGTAATCTCATATTGACTAACATGATAAGGTTCTAATACTGGCTAACATTTCTTTCAGTGCTCATGTGCCAGGCTCTGTGCCCATGCTCTAAATCACGCTAGTAGACTTCCCTGTATGGATTAGTGTTCCAATGGACAGATTAAGAAAATTGAGTCAAAGTGGTTAAAGTACTTATCTGTGACCATCCTAGGACTAGAATCCAGGATTACTGATTGCCTATCTAGTTCTTGCAACTCTAGGTTTGCTCTTGATTTGTGGCAAGAGTGGTAGGGAGAAAGGAGTCCTGAGGAGAAAGGAAGTGGGCCCATCTTTAGTTATACACACCATGTGCTGGCGTCTCTGCTTTGAATTCCTTGCGCTGACAGGAAACAAAATTCACAGCAGCATACTCAATAAGGGCAGCAAACACGAAAAGCAGACACGCAGCCATCCAGATGTCAATTGCCTTCATGTAGGACACCTACAATATCTATCAACAGAGCAGTCAACCTTCCTGGAATCCTCCCATGGCATACCCAGGGAGTTATCAGCTCTTATCAACTGCCTGTTGTTCTTCAATTTTATCATGAATTTCTTCTGGTTTTTAAAGAAGCTTTCCATGATATTTCCAATTGTCTGAAGTCCCATGTCAAAGAGATCACCTTTCATCTCTCTGTATTGTCCACCCTCCACTCCATCTGCCTTTCCTCCCTACACTTTTCTTTCATACTTTTGCTTCTGACTCTGCTTCTTATTATTCTTTTCACTTTTACATACTTCTGATTCTTTTCTCCAATAAATATCAACAAATGTGAACTCTGCATTTGTTGGCCCTGTTATCTCCTAGGGTTCTCACAGCCACAGTGGTAATTGGACAGGGTTTGTTATTCCCATATGAGACATGTGAGGACACCTGAAGCCTAGAAGGAAAGTCTTAGGCAAGATTACCCAGTGAGAAGATGTAATCTTGGGGTTGGGGGTTCTGAGCTGCAGTCTCAACATCAGACTAGGAGTTTCTTCCTTTCCCTCCTCCACCCCTATTCTTCTCTTGACCCCATGTTTTTCCTGCTGCCCTTTGTGAGAAGCCTTGCTGAAGAACTGAGCTTAGTGGTTAGCCGGGGCCTCATCTCCCACACTGGAGAGCAGAACAGAGAAGGGATCCCAAGGGAGTGCTATCCATCCCTGGCTATGGAAACTTCTCTAATTTCTAGGTACCCTTGGCATCGCCTACCCAGTCCCTATTGCTATCCTCTCACTACCTGCCTCGGCAGCCCTTAAGTACCTTTCTCTCTGTTTCCTTGTGAATATTGGACTCTCACTTCTCCTGGAACAGGACTGTGGCTGGGTGGAGCCAAGGGAGGGTTTAGAACTCAGGTTTATGAAGTCCTTTAACCTCCTTAACTGGATTGACTCCCTACGTAGTTTTAAGCTGCTGAGCTCACCCTAGAGGGCTCCCCAGCAGGAGCAGAATTGATTACAGACAACCTGTTTCACAAGCTTTTGCCATGTTGGATAGTGAAGGTACTGCAGACTCCAGGTAAGGAGCAGGTCTCACTGGATAAACCTTCCACCTCTGTGGTTCTTACCCTGGGAAAACCCCTTCCCCCAAGGGCATTTTGAAATATTTGGAGAAAATTTTGTTTGCACAATTTTGGGGGTGGTGGTAGCTACTAGCATCTAGTGGGTAGAAGCCCATTGCTAAACATCCTACAATGCACAGGACCCACCCTACTCCCCACCCCTTCTCACAGACACGACAGGAATTATCAGGCCCAAAATGGCAACAGTGCTAAGGTGGATGAAACCCTGCTCTCTCTTTTAGGGGAATTCCACTGAGGTAGATGGTGGTGATAGGTTACTATGCAACCCTGATTGAGCATCCTTTGGTGTTTCCATTTTGCCACCTACTACTAAGAGGGCATCCTATGTCATTCACCATCACCCAGTTCCACTGTGCCCCTAGGGATGTCTAGTAACTGCTACAAAGTTTAACAGTGAGGTAATGACAAGAGAGGTCCATAAAAGGCTTGGGACCATCAAAATAAAAGTACACTCTAAGCAGCAGGAAGAAAGTCTTGTTAAGGATGGGTGTGTTAGTAATAAATCTTAAATATCTCTGGAACCCACCCACTCACTATCCTAGCTCATCCGAAGGGCTGCAACAGTTTCCTAAATGGTCTCCCTGCAGCTATACTTGCCACCTCCAATCTGTCCTCAAAATGGTAGTCAGAGTTTTGTTTTCAAAATCTAAATGTGACCATATCACTCCCCTGCTACCAAGTCTTCATTGGCTCTCCAGTACCCTTACAGTACAGTCTATACTACCCTTAGCATGCCTACTCCTTCAGCCTCATCTCACCCTGTGCAATCTATGACCCTGCCATGATGAACTATTATTTCAGTAGTCTCCTAAGGAGATAATCTTTCTGTGTCTCTCCCCTTTACCTGTATAAATTTTACCGTTCACTTTGAATACCACATCCTCTAGGAAGCCTTCCATAATCATTCCAGTCTGAGTTTGTTGCCTCTGTTATATGTGCCCAGGTTACCTACAATTTCTTAGTATCCATCAAATACAACTTGCCATTTCCTTCACTAGACTGTGAGCGCTTGGATGGTAGGGACGATTTCTATTGTGTCCACTGTTAAATCCCCAGTGCCTAACTGAGTGCCTGACACATAGTAAATATTTTTTGAATGGATGGATGGTTGGATGAATGAATGGGTGAGTGGATGGATGGACGGTTTAGCAATGTATCTGTCTCTATTGGCTTCTGTTTCCTCTTTTTGCCCTCCTCACTACTACTAAGAACTATGGACCATTTAGATTGCAGTATCTCAAGAGAATTGAGTCATTCCTCCAACTAATGCGACTTTAGGTCTAATCTGTCAGTCTCTGGTAGAAAGTTCCATTTAGTTCTTCTAAATGGTTCCTACCACATCTATGACCATTTTCACACCTGTCAGGTAGAAATGGAATCAGAAACACCAAGGCCCATGGATGTCCAGAGTAGGGCTAGAGTAGCTGTATGACATTGGGCAAGTCACTTCCTCTTCTGTAAAATGCTCCACCACTTTTTAAAAGTTGTTGTAAGAGGGTAATGGGAACCTGGTCATGACAGTGGTTTATGAACTGTAAAGAGCTGACCATATACAGCACATTCTAGCAATTAAAAGTATTACATACTGGAAAGAGCTTAGTAAGCCTTCTTCTCTGAAGAACAAGTAGATGTCTTCTGATCTCACCGTGTCACCACGCTCAGGAGATGGCAAAAGGGTGGACATAGGCGATGATTCAACTTTGTTGTCATTTTACTTCTCTGCAATTGGTGGAGCCCCTGTAGGCTGGCATCTCTGCCATAGAATAACCCTTGGCTTATTTTGCCACCCTGGGCACTGTTTTCTGTCTAAAATTGTCCTTGTCCACCCCTCTACAAGTTATCTGTGTTCATGAGGAATCAGGGTTCAAAGAGTACCCCATCCCTGCCAACTCTGGCAGTTTTATGGGCATCTTGAATGTCTTAACTCATGGGAGTTGTGGTAGAAACACTTAAGGCACTGTGAGAGGGAACACATCTTTGGGCAGAGGAAGTTCCCCTCAAATGACCCCCACAACCGGCACAAACAAATTTGTATGTGAGGCAGGGGTCTTCCTATTCTCCAGCCTCATGGAACAGCCAGGCCAGCAAATTGTATGGGGATGGGAAAATAACACTATGCTAGGTATTAGCAAGTGCTGGCTTCTAGTTTCATTTGTGCCAAGGACTGTGAGTGCTTAGTGATATCCCTACCTGCTCTGGGATGCCCTTTTCCTGTCTGTAATATTTCAAGATGGAGTTAACTAGCTGGGATACCAGGCCTTATTCTATGACTCTCTAGGGACGCTTACAACTCTCCAGCTACGTCATGCAGATCTGGATGTCTTTAGGGGAAGTTTTTGAGGTCCATTCCACAAGACAAAATGAGGGTCAGTCTAGCAGGGACAGTAAGAAAAAAGTGGCATTGGTTTATTGGGGCCAAGCATAACACAGGGGTCCTCCTTCCACACCTCAGCTCCCATCTGTCTTCTTCCCCTTGACCCAAACTCTCCCAGCAGGCACATCTGATGCTGTAGAGCACATTCCCATTCTTGAAGGTGTGTAGTAACTTGTTGTCAGTGGTCACCTCATGGAAGTTAGTTCCCTTCTCATTGGCAATGAACAGGTTGGGTTTCCAGGTAGAGTCCAGTATGGAAGGATCAAGGCCTAGCGAGTCATCAGGATATTCTCTGTAGGCCAGGCATGGGTCATTCCACTGCTGCCCCAAGAAAACATTCACCTGGTAGTCTTACAAGGGTGCAGAGATGGACCCATGAGAGACAATGCTATTCCAGGGGCCCAGCCAGCCTTATGTGGATAGGAGAGTCATGTGGTAGAAATGCTGGGAGCACATCTTAGAGGCAATGGGCATTTTCCACTGGAGAAGCAGCCAAACTGGGCTGATATGGGAAAGATAGGAAGGGAAAAGACATGTATTGAGCAATTACTATGCACAGGCTCTCTGCTAAGTGCTTTCTTTGCATGCTTCATCTCATTTAAATCTCACACCCACCCTGTGAGGAAGGTGCTGTTATAACCCTCATTTTCCAGATGAGGAAACTGAGATAAAAAGAGACCTGCCTAGGGTCATGCAGCTATTCAATGGTAGAGTCAGGATTTGAACACAGATTTTCTGATTCCAAAGCCTCCCAAGCTACCTGCTAGGCTGGACCATCTACTACTTAGGCTAGTCTGCCTTTATCACTGAAACCACAGGCTGGGAAAAGTGTTCCTCCCAGTGACCAATTTCACACATAACATGGGCTTAGCCATGACCATGAAACCAAGAGAGGACAGCAGAGGGAGAAAACATTTGCTATCTGGAGGGCTTCACCCATTCACATTAGACTAGAAGAAGTGGAGAACAGAGAGACCTTACCATGGTAGTTTCAGTGATAGAGCTAAAACTGTTGAGGAGGATATTGTAGGACACATTTATGGGTGGGCCTAAGGGTAGGTAGTAAAGCACAGCCATATTGTCAGGGCATTCCAGGTGGCTGGGAACAGGTTCCAAGACTTCCTCCTTGAGATTGAGGTCAGAGCACTGCTGGGAAAGGGCAGTGCCAGCTACACAGGCCCGTGGGCAATGGGGAGGAGAGGCTCCTTCTGAGCTGAAAGACTTAACATTGTACCTCCAACTTCCTGCCTTTGGGGAAGGCAATAGGAGCTAGATCAGCAGTGTGTCTCCAAAAGGTTGTGGGGAGGGGAGGAGTTTGTAGGATGAATGCTTCTTACCTTTAAAATTAGGGAAAATCCTGGCATGATATCCAAATGTCTGCCCCATAAGCTTGTCAAGGAAATCAGAGAAAAACATGGGCTGGGAACCCTTGGTTCCAGATTTGATTTCCTCTTTTGCCAAGGCAACTCTGGACAGGAGAGATTTTAAAAAGTCTAAGGCCAGTTGTATTCTGCCTTTATCACAGACCCTCTCTTTCCCTGTCCCTAACCACATCTGGCTGGTCTGCCCATCAGGCAGGAGGATGGAACAAGGTGTGTCTGGGTGCCCATTTGAAGAATGAGAACAGAAACAGCCATAAACCAACATGGCAGATTACAAGTTAGTCCTAGAAAATGGCTTTCATTTATATTAGATCTTTTTTCCTCACCATTTTCAGTGTGATGTGGGTGAGGACTATTATTTCCATTTTACAGGTGAGAAAACTGGGGCTTACAAAGGAGGAGGGACTTGTGTGATTGTAAATTGGTGAAACTGCTATGGAAAACAGTATGGAATTTCCTCAAAAAATTAAAAGTACAGCTACCACATGATCCTCCAATTCTACCTGGGTATCTATCAAAAGAAAACAAACACTGATTTGAAAAGATATATTCACCCCTATGTTCATTGCAGCATTATTTACAATAGCCAAGATATGGAAGCAACCTAGGTGTACATTGAAAAATGAATGGATAAAGGAGATGTGGTAGATACATACATTGAAATATCATGCAGCAATAAAAAAGAATGCAATCTTGCCATTTGAGACAATACTGATGGACCTAGAGGGGACTGTGCTAAGTGAAATAAGCCAGTCAGAGAAAGCAAATACTGTATAATCTCACTTATATGTGGAATATAAAACAAACAAACAAACAAACTGAAAGAGGGATGACTTGCCCAAAGTCTCAGAGATGGTGAGTAACAGGATCAGGACACAAATGCAAGGCTGAGGCCTCATGCCGTGTTCTCATTCTGAAAGTGCCTTGAATGTATTCAAAGAAAAGTGACCACACACTGGGGAAAAAAATGTGGCTATGGCAACATTTTGCCTATCTGGCCTAGCCAAAGATTGGAGAGGTTCAAGAATGATTGCATCCCAGAGAGTTGGTTTCAGTTATTTGGCCTTCATGTGGAGCCACTCAGGCTCTAGGACCTAGCTTCTGGAGAGGGAGGCTTGGCTTCTGGCATTTGATCTAACAGGAAGCTGTTTTGAGCTGGACCACAGTTCAGGGTTGTGGCAACTGCGGACAGATGAACATGCTTTGGCAACAAAATAGGTGGGAAAGCAGGGCTCTAGGAGCATGGAAAAGCCTCCCAGTAGGATGTCCATGCTGAGAAGGTCAACTCCCATCTTTTCCTCTTAACAGGTTGATTTTCAGTAAGGAGCCAGTGTGTTTTGGCCTATGTTAGGGGCCATTCCTTTTTTCCTTTGACAAGTTTCCCTTTAAGAGCAGCAAGGCTGTTTCTACATGACTGCTTGTCTTCTTACCAGTGAACAGTTAGAGGAGGGACCAGGAGCTCAACAAAGTTTTAAGGGCAGAGGTGGGGCTCAAGGCCTGAGCTCAGGCTGGACTCCTGGCTGGGCCCTGTAACTACTGTTCTTCCTGCCATCACCACAGCTCCAGGTCTAGAGCTAGCTCCCACATTGCTGCACTGTGGGGCTGGAGGCAGGGTAACTGTTGTCCTTCTGGGTCTGAGTCTCCTTTGAGTTAGTGGGCTCCTCTTTCCCAGTAAATCTATGCACCTGCCAGTGATGGATACAGTTTTAAATATAGCTAAGGGACCATGCTAAATGCTTTACTCACCTTATCTAGTTTAGTTTCCACATCAATCCTCTCAATAAGTGCTATTATTATCCTGTTATATAGATTAGGAGACTAAGGATCAACAAGGTGAAACAACTTGTTCACGATCAAAGAGCTAAGCTAGGACTTCCAGCTAAGACGGAGGCATAGGTAGACACACTGTGCCTCCTTGTACAACCAAAAGAAGGACAACAGCAAATTCAAAAACAAAAAAACAGCCAGAACTGACAGAAAATCGAACTGTATGGAAGTCCGACAACCAAGGAGTCAAAGAAGAAATATTCATCCAGACCAGAGATGGGCAGCCAGGCAGAGAGGACTCTTGGCAAGGTGGCGACTGATGGACCAGGTGAGCAGTCCCACATTTGCATGCAGATAAACTGGGAGGAATAACTGGGGAGCAAGACAGACCGTGCAACCCAGGGTTCCAGTGCAGGAACCTCTGACTGAAAAAACCTGTGAGGGTTGAGGCAGCAGGAGAAACTCCCAGCCTCACAGGAGAGTTAATTGTACAGATGAATAGGGTCCTAGAACATACACAAACCCACCCACTCAGGAACCAGCACCAGAAGGGCCCAATTTGACTGTGGGTAGTACAGGAAGGGACTGAAAATCGGCAGAGAGCAGAGCAAGCAGCACTGTTCTGTCTCAGACCCCTCCCCAACATATAGCATCACAACGCACAGACCTATGTTGCCCCACCCTGGTGAAGACCTAAGGCTCTGCCCCTTACTATGTAACAGGCACTCCAAGACAAAAACCAAAATGCCCAAATGAAAGAACAGATCAAAGCTCCAGAAAAAATACAACTAAGCCACGAAAAGATAGCCAACCTATCAGATGCACAGTTCAAAACACCGGGAATCAGGAAGCTCACAGAAGTGGTTGAATATGGTTGCAAATTAGAGGAAAAAATGACAGCTCTAGAGAATGAAATAAAGGAAAATGTACAGGGAAACAACAGTGATGGGAAGGAAACCAGGACTCAAATCAATGGTTTGGAGCAGAAGGAAGAAAGAAACATTCAACCAGAACAGAATGAAGAAATAAGAACTCAAAAAAATGAGAAGAGGCTTAGGAACCTCCAGGACAACTTTAAACATTCTAACATCTGAATCACAGGGGTGCCAGAAGGAGAAAAGGAAGAACAAGAAATTGAAAACTTATTTGAAAAAAATAATGAAGGAGAACTTCCCCAATCTGGCAAAGGAAATAGACTTCCAGGAAGTCCAGGACACTCAGAGTGTCCCTAAGAAGTTGGACCCAAGGAGGCACACCCAAGGCACATCATAATTATATTACCTAAGATTAAAGATAAGGAAAGAATCTTAAAAGCAGCAAGAGAAAAGGAGACAATTGCCATACCTACAAAGGAGTTCCCATTAGACTATCAGCTGATTTCTCAAAAGAAACCTTTCAGGGAGGTAGGGGCTGGAAAGAAGTATTTGAAGTCATGAAAGGCAAGGACCCACATCCAAGATTACTCTATCCAGCAAAGCTATCATTTAGAAAGGGAGCGCAGATATAGTGCTTCCAAGATAAGGTAAAGTTGAAGGAGTTCATCATCATCAAGCTCTTATTATATGAAATGTTAAAGGGACTTATCTAAGAAAAAGAAGATAAAAAATATGAACCGTAAAATGACAACAAACTCACAGCTATTAACAACCGAACCTAAAAAAGAAAACAAAAACAAACTAAGCAAATAAGTAGAACAGGAACAGAATCACAGAAATGGAGATCACAGGGAGAGTTATCAGTGGGGGAGTGAGGCAAGGAGAGAGGGGATAAGGGTACAGAGAATAAGTAGCATAAATGGTAGGTAGAAAATAGACAGGAGGAAGTTAAGAATAGTATAGGAAATGTAGAAGCCAAAGAACTTATATGTATGACCCATGGACTTGAACTAAGGCAGGGGAGATGAGGGGAGGAGGGGGGCTGTGCAGGGTGAAGGGGAATAAAGGAGGGGGGAATGGGATAATTGTAATAGCATAATCAATAAAATATATTTAAAGAAAGACAGGTGACAGTGAATATTGGGGGAAGTGTTTGTCTTCATTGGAGAGAGATGGAGATGGAACAGTGATGTAACAGGTTTCATTCCTTACATTTGTAAATTTAAAATTAAGTAAATGTCAATGTTTGAGAGCATAGTAAGTGACACATTCTTGTCACATGGGGGAGTGTCAATGGCTGTCAATCTTCCCCAAAGCAGTTTAGTCACATATGCTAAGACTTACTATTGTTCTCCTCTCTCGGAAGAAAGTGTGGGAGATGAGGCCTGTTACCTCACTGTTTTATTTGCCTTTCTTCCTAGTGAAGATGAATATTTCCCTAATGTTTGTTGTCACTTGTCTTCTTTTTTGAATGGTCAGCTTATGTACCACTATGCTGTACACCTGAAACTAAACAAAATAACATTGAATGTAAACTGTGATTGAAAAAAATAAATATTAAAAAAAAGAGCTAAACTAGTAAACGGTAAAGTCAAGATTCAAACACATAACTATCGACTTCAAAACTAAGTCCATCTATAATACCATAATACCATTATGCAAGCAGACCAGGGTGGGCTGCCAAAGAACCAGAGTAAAGAAAGATTTGTGGCAGCTATACCTTGACCTCCTAAAGTCCTGCCTCCTTGAATCCCTTGAGTGGGAGGAAGCCGTTACCCTGGCACAGAGGCCCCCTTGGCCCCAGTCAGGGGGTGTCAGAGCAGGTAGCCTACGGATACTGTAAATCTGTGGAGGCTAGTGGTGGTACTGGAGCAAGAAGAAGTCCATGGCTTCTCCTCCACAAGGTGTCCATCCCAGCTGGGTGCTACTTTTGGCCATGGGCCAACTGCCTTTTGGCAGGCCACTTGGCCCCACACATGGAGCAGCCAGACCCTTTCCATCCTTCTCAACCTCACTCTCATGTCACTTCTCCTGCTAGCCCCATCCCCAGGACCCTGGCACAGGCTGTGGGCTAAGCTGTTTTGGGCTCAAACCCCTATTTCAAGCCCCTTTATTCTGGGGCTACCTTGTTTATAGACCTGAGAGCAGCGTCACTGTGAGATTTTCATTCTAGAAATTCCTAAATGCTGGCAGACAGGGAAGGTTGCAATGCAGTGGGGTAGGAAGAGAACTCTTATCTGCTCCTGGGTACCTGAGTTACTTTAGACAGGTCACATGCCCTCCCTGGGCCTTAGTTTCCATTTGTATGATAAAGGACTTAGACTCAGGACTTTCTAAGGGGCTGCCTTGCTTTAATTGCCTAAGTGGGAATGCTACTGCTGAAGCTTGGGTCTTGAGGCAATCTCCCCTCCAGGAGGTCCAACAAGGCCGAGCTGGGTACCCACTTTGCTTGCTTTCTCCTATTAACTCCAGCCAAACCACCATTCCACTTTGGGTTGCTTTTCACTCTTCAGAGGTTTACCAGCCCCCACGTATTACATCCCTGTCTGTCAGCCAGCCAATGTGTCTGCAAGCAGTAATGAAGGAAGCAAGCAGTCCTGGTGTGCTCCCTGAATTAAGAGGAGGAGGGTGGTGCTGTGGTGACCCTAACCCTCCTTCCAGTTTGGGAGGCACTGTTATTATAACCAGTTCAGCCCCAGCCGCAGCCATCTTTCTGCTCAGCACACCCTGTCCATCTAGACTGGTTCCTGGTTTAGTAAGAAAGGGACCCCAAAGCATGTCTTGCCCCCAAGACCAGGAAATGACTGCCAGTTAGTGCCCATCCAGGGACCATAAGCAGCCATGTGCACACAGGCAGGATAACTGCAGAGAGCCAAAGTTTGGTCAGGCCAGATTCATTCAATGTGGTTTGGAGCAAACCCCTGCTACTCAAAGCCTCTTGGTTGGGCAGATGGCAGATGTTCGTGTCATTTTTAAGGATCTGAGCAGTGTGTGGCCAAACTGGTAGGGGGATAGAATTGGATGGCCTCTGTTCTGGGGCATAGCTGCCTAGTGCTTCCCCAGGCCCAGAAAGCTCCCACGCTTGCAGAAGTCTTCCCACTAGTTCCAGGGCCTTGACCCACTTCATGTCAAGCTCCTGAGTCCTCATTGGAGGAAGGGGTGTTATAACCTGAAGCCCTCTGGAAGGTTTTTTTTTTTTTTGCAAAATTAGAAGAAACTGTGCCAGGAGCCCATGCTACTCCCTGCCAGAGTTTGCATACATGGAACTCCTTCTCACCCTGACTCAGCTCACCTAAGGACAACCTGCCCTGGCAGGGTCCAGAGGAGAAGAAAGGAAAGGGTTGCCGGAACTTGAGTTATCATTCTGTGGACCCTGGATCACTTTTTCAGCCCGGCTGAGGTGAGGGGATATCCTGTGGTGTCTGATGAAAGTACAGATCCTTCTTCCAACTTGTTCAGCTCACAAGAAGCTGGTAGGACCAGGCTAGGAGCTCTCTCTTTCTCTCTCCCTGCTCCACCCTCTCCCTCTCTCTCATCTATTCTCTTCTCTTCTGCCTTGCTATTACCAGTCAGGAGCCAGAATTCTTCCCCTAGAAATGATCCTGACATGGACAACCCTGTCATCTCCTGCTCTGGTTCTCCTGGACTCCCAGAGTGCCTCAGTCTGCCCATGGTGGGAGCTGGGAGAGATTCTCCTTGGGCAGCAATAAGTCGCCAAAACCTGGAGAGCCTTGGAGGGGAGGGAGGAGGGAGACTGGCAGGAACTTTCCTTCCTTCCCAACTCTGCCAAGATGCACCCTCCGAAAGCAGGAATTTAAAGGCACAGTCGCTGGCAGCTGGAGTGGGTTTTGGAGCTCATCAATGTGCTGGGGTGGGGCTGGAGTTGCTGATGCCACCCAGAGAAGACCAGAGGTGTTCTGGCCAGCTTCTAACTCTCTAGCTGGAGGAGTGTGTGCAGGCTGCCCTGCTTTCCACTCACCAACAGTTTCCCTTTTACCCTGGAGCTATGCTGGGGCCCAGCTGTGAAGTCCTAATGACTTTTATGAAGGGGAAAAATACCTGAGAGGGTTTAGGTGGAGACACTGGGTATTTGCAAGCTGACAGCTTCAAGTCAGGTCTGAGAGGGGTCAAGCAAGAGGTGGCCAAGGGCAGGACTGGTTCCTTAATTTTCTCGATGGAGGCACAAGGGATGGAGGATACAGAGGAACTTTGAAGTCCTCCTCATATGTGGTCTGTTTGTCTGCCAATCTGTACATTTGTCTGACTGTCTCATTTCCTTCATCCTTGCAGATGCGCATCCGTTTTCTGCTTTCCTCCCTTAGGGCATTTCTGGTGAGCTTGGGAGACCCTCTGTAGCTCTTGGAATTCCCCTTTCCCCAGCACACTTTCTCTAGCCTGGATCCATTGAGGGAAGGAATAGGTAGGTGTCCCTGGCAGGGCTAGGGTAGGTCTGGCACACAGCAGGCTTTTCAAGCTTTAGAGGAGTCAAGAGGGCCAAGAGCAGTGACATAGAAGCTGGCAGCCCTGGACAATGAATAGAGGCAGGGAAGGTAGGCCTTCTCCTCTCCTGCCTCTGTCAATTTGCTTACAGCATCCAGGTGTTTCAGCAGCTCCATGTCCTCTCCTGGACATTTCCCCAAACTCACAGATGCATCATCTAAACTGCTCTGGGACTTCCCCAGGTGCCTTACCCTCCTTCCCTTCCTCTCTTTTTATCCATCCTTTTCTTCCCTCTCTGAAGCTTTCTTTTATCCTCTCTCCATCTCCATTTTCCTCTGTTTCTTCTTTCTTTCACCTGTGTCTGTCTCTCCCTTCTGTTTTGCTCTCACTTTCTCTCCATTCCACTTTTCTCTCTCAACCTCCCTGTCATCTCCATTCTTTCATGTTCTCCGCCCGAATTACAACAGTGAAAAACCAAGGGTTTCCATTTCTCCTTCAATGGAAACTCATACACCTGCTCTGCTGAATTCTGAGTGTGCTGGAAGGACACATTGGTGCCACTTTACTGGGGTCAATCTCAGAGCTAACTGCAGCACCCCCCTCCCCATACTTCTAGGCTCAACAGAGAGTGGCTTGTGGGGACTGGAAGCTCCTCCATGGACCTATTGAGTACTTAGTGGGATTAATGATGACAAAGTAATGATGGTGGGACTTGTGGCTGTGTTATAGTTAAAGAGAAGGAATTTTAAAACCACAAATGAAAGTGAAAGAAGATAATTTTAAAAAATACACACTGAGTCTTCTGGCTAAGATAGAGGTGTAGGTAGGTACACTTTGCCTCCACACACAACCAGAAAAAAGACAACAAGTTAAAAAATGAAGAACAACCAGAACTTCCAGAAAATTGAATTGTATGGAAGTCCGACAACCAAGGAGTTAAAGAAGAAATATTCATCCACACTGGTAGCAAGGGCAGAGATGGGCAGCCAGGGTAGAGTGGACACATGGCAAGGTGATGGCTGGAGGATCTGGTGGGCAAGGTGGTGACTGGCAGTCCCACACTTGCTTGCAAATAAACCAGGAGGAACAACTAGGGAGCAAGACAGACTGCACAACCCAGGGTTCCAGAGCAGGAAAAGAAAGCCTCAAAACCTCTCGCTGTAAAAACCTGTGGGCATTGTGGTGGCGGGAGAAACTCCCAGCCTCACAGGAGATTTTCTTGGAGAGACCCCCAGGGTTCTAGAATGTACACAAACCTACTCACCTGGGAATCAGCACCAGAAGGGCCCAATTTGCTTGTGGGTAGTGGGGGAAGTGATTGAAAGCTGGATGAGAGCTGAACAAGCAGCATTGTTCCCTTTCTGACCCCTCCCCCACATACAGTGCCACAACACAACAACCTGGATTACCCAGCCCTGGTGAATACCTAAGGCTCTTCCCCTTACAATGTAACAGGTGTGCCGAGACAAAGAAATATGGCCCAAATGAAAGAACAGATAAAAATGCCAAAAAAAGAACTAAACAATGAAGAGATAGCCAACCTATCAGATGCACAGTTCAAAACACTGATAATCAGGTTGCTCACAGAAATGGTTGAGTATGGTCGCAAAATAGAGGAAAAAGTGAAGATTATGCAAAGCGAAATAAAGAAAAATATACAGAGAACCAACAGTGAAGGCAAGGAAATTGGGACTCAAATCAATGATTTGGAGCAGAAGGAGGAAAGAAACATTCAACTAGAGCAGAATGAAGAAACAAGAATTCAAAAAAAAAATGAGGAGAGGCTTAGGAACTTCTGGGACAACTTTAAATGTTCCATAATACAAATCATAGAGGTGTCAGAAGAAGAAAAGGAAAAGCAAGGAACTGAAAACTTTTTAAAGCCATTAATATAATATTTATTTGCAGAAACAAATATTAATTCAAAGCACTTAGAAGTGTGTATGTGCACACAGGGGAGACACTCAAGGGAATCCTAATATTTTATCATGTCTTGGATATTATTGCCATGGTACCTACATATCTCCACACTCAACCTGCTCTCAGTATTTCACATCCATTGTGTCCTTGACCAAAGCCAGAACTGAAAATTTATTTGAAAAAATAATGAAGGAAAACCTCCCTAATCTGGCAAAGAAAAATAGACTTCCAGGAAGTCTAGGAAGCTCAGAGAGTCCCAAAGAAGTTGCATCCAAGGAAGCACACACCAAGGCACATCATAATTACATTACCCAAGACTAAAGATAAGGAGAGAATCTTAAAAGTAGCAAGAGAAAATGAGACAGTTACCTACAAAGAGTTGCCATAAGACTATCAGCTGATTTCTCAAAAGAAATCTTACAGGCAAGAAGGGGCTGGAAAGAAGTATTCCAAGTCATGAAAGGCAAGGACCTACATCCAAGATTACTCTATCCAGCAAATTTATGACTTAGAAAGAGAGGGCAGATAAAGTGCTTCCCAGATAAGGTCAAGTTAAAGGAGTTCATCATCACCAAGCCCTTATTATATGAAATGTTAAAGAGACTTATCTAAGAAAAAGAAGATCAAAACTATGAATAGTAAAATGACAACAAACTCACAACCTAAAAAACAAAAAGAAACTAAGCAAACAAGTAGAACAGGAACAGAATCACAGAAATGGAGATCATATGGAGGGTTATCAGTGGGGAGGGAGAGAGGGGGAATGGGGGAAAAGGAAAAGGGATTAAGAAGCAAAAGTGGTAGGTACGAAATAGGCAGGGGGAGGTTAAGAATAGTATGGGGGACTTCCGGCCAAGATGGTAGACACACTGTGCCTCCTTGCACAACCAAAAGAGGAAAAAAAACAATTAAAAAAAAAAAACAAAAACAGCCAGATCTGACAGAAAACTGAACTGAGTGGAAGTCTGACAACCAAGGAGTTAAAGAAGACACATTCACCCAGACCAGTAAGTGGGGCGGAGCCGGGTGGAGAGTGCTCAGGGAGACGCGGTTTGTGGAGCTGTGCTGGCAACGCTCCAGCTGCCCAGAGAGGCCCGTGGCAGGCACGCCTGGCCAAAACGCGGCAGGCACACTCGGCGAAACCGGGGCTGAGACTGGTGGACCGGGCGGTCCCTCACTGTTGCGCAGATAAACCGGGAGGAAAAGCTGGGGAGCTGAACAGACCGCACGGCCCACCAACGCAGGAAAATAAAGCCTCAAACCAACAATTGAATACACCTGTGGGGGTTGAGGTGGCAGTAGGAGGAGCTCCCTGCCTCACAGGAGAGTTCGTTGGGGAGACCCACAGGGACTTGGAACTGTGCAAGCCTGCCTGCTCACCCCGGAGCCAGCAAAGAAGGACCCAACTTGCTTGTGGGTAGCTGGGGAAGTGCGGAGAACAGAGCAAACACCATTGTTCTCTCAGGCCCCGCCCCCACAGACAGTGTCACAAGCCAACGACGTGGGTTGCCCCGCCGCCACAGACAATGTCACAACACAACGAAGTGGGTTACTCTGCCCTGGTGAACACCTAAGGCTCCGCCCCTTAAAGTAACAGGCGCACCGAGAAAAAAAATGGCCCAAATGAAAGAACACATCAAAGCTCCAGAAAAATTACAACTAAGGGACAAAGAGATAGCCAACCTATCAGATGCACAGTTCAAAGCACTGGTAATCAGGATGCTCACAGAATTCAACGAAAAATTGTCACAATTACTTGAACAAATGAGAAGGGATGAGAAGGAAACTGGGACTCAAATCAACAGAGTGGACCAGCAGAAAGTAAAAAACATCCAACCAGAAAAGAGTGAAGAAACAAGAGTTCAAAAAACTGAGAAGAGGCTTAGGAACCTCCAGGACATTTTTAAACGTCCCAACATCTGAGTCATAGGGGTGCCAGAAGGAGAAGAAGAAATCCAAGGAATTGAAAACTTATTTGAACAAGCAATGAAGGAGAACTTCCCCAAGCTGGTGAAGGAAATAGATTTTCAGGAAGTCCAGGAAGCTCAGAGAGTCCCAAAAAAGTTGGATCCAAAGAGGAACACACCAAGACACATCATAATTACATTACCCAAGATTAAAAATAAGGAGAGAGTCCTAGAATCAGCAAAAGAAAAGGAGACAGTTACCTACAAAGGAGTGCCCATAAGACTGTCAGCTGATTTCTCAAAAGAGACTTTGCAGGCAAGAAGGGGCTGGAGAGAAGTATTCCAAGTCATGAAAGGCAAGGACCTACATCCCAGATTACTCTATCCAGCAAAGCTATCATTTAGAATGGAAGGGCAGATAAAGTGCTTCTCAGATAAGGTCAAGTTCAAGAAGTTCATCATCACCAAGCCTTTATTATATGAAATGTTAAAGGGATTTATATAAGGCATGGAGGGATATCAACAGGGGAGTGGTAGGGGGAGAGAGGAGGAAAAGGTGCAGAGAATAAGTAGCATAGATGGTAGGTAGAAAACAGACAGGGGGAGGTTAAGAATAGTATAGGAAGTGTAAAAGACAAAGAACTTACATGTATGACCTATGGACAAAAACTAAAAGGTGGGGGATAGGGGGTGGGGTGAGGGGAAGAAAGCGGGGAAAATGGGACAACTGTAATAGCATAATCAATAAAATATATTAAAAAAAAAGAATAGTATGGGAAATGGAGAAGCCAAAGTACTTATGAGTATGACTCTTGGACATGAACTAAGGAGGGGAGGGATGCTGGTAGGAGGGGGCTGCAGGGTATTCGGGAAAAATAGGAGAAAAAAATGGTACCATCTGTAATAGCATAATCAATAAAATATATTTAAAAAATAAATAATACATACCAAAATGTTGATGGGGGAGCTGGGCTTCTGGAATTGGGACTGGAAGGATTACAAACCTCAAATAATGCTTATTATGGCCAATAAGTACAAAGTACCATGTAATAATTTTCCCAAAACTATCTTTAGCAGCCTTTTCACCTGCTCTACCTCCCTCCTTGCTTTCTGTTAGCATGATGATCCTCATTTCAAAGGCAGGAACCAAGCCTTACAGAACCTCCCTGAGAAGGGCTCCAGGATAGGGAGGCAAGAGAAGGTGGGTGAGGAGTGGTTGGGAAGCTTTTGTCTTTTCCGTTTATCTCCCTCTGTCCAACAAAACTAATCATCTCTCTTCTGCTGTCTCAACTCTCCCCAATTGCTCTTGGGTTGAAGTTCAAGGTGTGGCATGATTTAGCCATTCTGCTTGTCCCACTGATGCATGTAGACTTGCCTGTCTCTGCAGCTTCGAAGAATTTTTGTTGCAGGAGATAGGAAGAACTCTGAGACTGCATGCTGTTGCTGGACAGGTGCTAGTGTCCTGGTTGCCAGGCAACAACTTCTAATACTTAGGTAGTAGCTAGGAATGAGTGGCCAGAGGGGAAATAAAGGCAAGGGTCCTCACTATTACAATCTAACAAAGAACTTAATACAGGAGTCTAAAAACAAAGGTTCACCCCCTGACCCAGTAACCCTGAGTCTGATTCAATAAGGCTGCCAGGCATTCCGAACAACATAAGCAAACCTATGATAGTGTAGGAGGGGGAGCCCTTGAAAGTCTGTGTATTATCGCCACTAGCTGGGAAAAGAAAAACTTTGAGACTGTGTCTTCATTCCAAGGGAGAAGGGGTGGGGTCTACAGTGCCCAGAGGAAAAAGCCCATAAAATAACTTTGGTTAACTGCCCGACTCCAGTCTCATTTGCAAAATGGACAAATAGAATCTGGAGTAAGATAAGGATTTGAGCTAACAGACCCCCATACATACCTATGTTTGGGTAGTCACGTCTCCCCGGGGGAAAGCTGGCACCAACTTTACCCATCAATCAATATGTAACTTCACCTCCACTCCACCAACTATATAAGTCCTCAGAACAAAGGACTTCCTCTCTTCTCTTGGCTCTTTTTGCCACACTGGTAGGGGTGGGGGGCATAACCACCTAGCTTCTGGACAGCCTACTTTTGCCATCCTGCTTTTACTCTCCCATAAGAGCTTAGTACTAATAAACTTTGTGTGCATACTAATAGGCTCACTGGTCTGTAGTTCTTTACTGTGTTGGGGAGAAGAACCAGGATTTCTCTGGTAACATCTTCACATGTTATTTCCTCTACTGAAGCACTCTTTCCTTTCCTTTTACACATTCTTTTAGACTAAGTTTTGCTGTCACTGTCTGTTGGAGGACTTCTTGAATTTCTCCCCACACCTAAGATCTGGGTTAAGAGACCTTCTAAAGTGTTCCCACAGGATCCTTGCTTTCTCCCTTCCCAGCATCCCTCACACTCCATTATAGTTGTCATCTTACTTGCACCTCTCGGTAGCTATACCACAAACTCCCTGAGAGCAGACACCTTATCCACCAAATAAGTGGGTCCCAGCCCAGAGCATGGCACATTATTGGCAATTAGTGAATGTTTGTTGAAAGATGCATCCTGGGCACTCAGAGATGCTTCCCCAAGCAAGGTGCCTCTGCATCTTTCCCTGTCAAACAAGAATGAGAAGCGGGACATGCAGAGAGAAGTCCAGTATAGAGTAATGGTAATGAGAGAGAAGGAAGAAGTTTCTTCCGCTTTTCCCTTAGGTCTATGGCATCACACTCAGTCATCTGGAATTCTTGGATAAAGGAACACAGGTTCATTGTCTTGGTGTCACCTCCTATGTGTCTATGGGATCCTTAAGTGCTGAAAGCAGAGCATGGTCAGCTTGCTGGGAGGAAAGATCCCTTCTTATGAGAGTCTGTACCAATGACCAAATGTCTGGCTGGCATAAAAAAGGGAAACACCTTTGCTAGGATGCTGGAAACAGACTCTTTGGGAGAAGTGGGGAGAAAAAAAGGCAAAGAAATGGGTAGGCTGCCCCTAGGAGTTGACAAACAGCAGGGAAGATGCCCATCAAGAGTCCTTTTTACCAATTGCAAGCCACACTCTCTCAAGATGACCTCAGCATTCTGGTCTGGGAAGGTTACAAAGTTGTGTCCAGGCTTGCTCCATACCATCATCAAATTATGGTGTAGATGTTGCAAAATATATTGTACCATTTTCCTGTTTTATAATTGGCTGCCACATTGGCCCAAGAGCTGGCTGTGTTGCAGTGTTGATGCTGTGTAGAAGCTCCAATAAGAAAAATGGTTTTCAGTATGAAAGATACTATTTCATCATGAAAAAAACTATTGATCTGCTAAAATTGATTAAACATATTTTCATAAATGTTTCATTTTAGGAAAGAGTCTGTCACATTTCAGCCCTATGTAAAGCAAATTGCAAGTGTGCCCTCTTGACAAGCAGGCTTCCTGAAAGCTCAGTCTAAGGAGTAGTATGTCTGTGTTGGGATGGGTATTACTTGGTGAATTCAGTGACTTCTAGGGCTTAATTTTGAGGCCAAGTTGAAGAATCATTTGGCATACCTTCTTGAACTCAACTCCCCCATATTGCCTATCCCACTTACTGAAGTAAGGGGGTGGTCTGAAGGGTACCATGAAGAGGCAGGCCATGTCCCCAATTTAAGGAAATTCCCAAAGCATTAGCTACTTTTCAGAAACATTTGAGTAATGTTGTGTGTGTGTGTGTGTATGTGTGTGTGTGTTAAGTAAAAGGCAGATGTTTTTTAAAAATATCTGCCAGTGAGGACCCAGGAGTTTCAGTTGGATCTCCAAGGAGCAAGGCTGCATCCTTTTACTGTGTGTTTTTCTTTTCAGGCTCATTTTTAACATCCAAGGATGTGACAGTTTACTCAAAAGTGAGGGCTCAACTTCTGATGCTGAGTGATTGCTGCTGGCTGAGGCGGAAAGCCATTTGGCCCTTCAGGTTTAAGGAGACATGCATAGTGTTTGTGGATAGCAGGGGTAGTGCGAGTTTCACAGTCCTTGACTTAGATGGACAAATAAAGAAGAATAAAATGGCAGATGAGTTAGACATGTTCAGCATTCCCCTAAGACTTTTTGATAGTGATTGATTTAATTAAGTATGATGTTTCAAAGATTAGCCTTCTTTATTTTTATGGAATATTTCAGACATGGATTTTGCTGGCAAAGCCTGGGGTATCTAAACTTGGGGAGAGCCCATGAAGAGGTTAATTGAACTCCTCCAAGTCCTCAAAGACAAACCAGGTATCAGGACCAGGATAGCACCATTGAGTACTGGTCCTGCCTCTGTTGCTAGGCTCTCTGTTTAGTGTCCAGGGCACAGAAGAGAAGTGGGGCTCCAGCCAGGGAAGGTGTATTGACTAGTACCCAGGTATGTACCATTTCTCCCCTGCTAGACCGTCAGAATCATTACTCATCCCATCAGCCACTTGAGAGTAACTCACTAGGTATGCAGGAGAGTTTCATTAAGGTTTCCACAGAGTTTGTGTTGACTCTCCTCTTCTCTTGGCTCTCAAAACTCTGAAGCAAGGTTTTTTGGAAATGATAGGACCATATCATACCTCTCCTCAAAAGTACACTGTTTTTTGCTGGTGATCATGCTCATGAATGTCTTTTTTCACTCATTTATGGATTGTAATCATTCATGTCATGTAGAGGTACAAAGCCTTTGCATAACATAAACACAATGGAACTTGGAAAGGTGAATAAATATTTACTGTGTGGAGTGGATTGATTTCTAGTAATTCATGCACACACTCAACAAATATTTATTGAGTCAAAATCACATGACAGATGTTCTAGGTGCTGGATATACAACAGTGAGTGAAGCAGATGAAGTCCCTGCCTGCATGTATCTTACATTCTGGTAGGGTAGTAGTGTACAGTTGACACTTGAACAACATGAGGTGAGAGGCACCACCCCACCCCAAAGTAACAAAATTGGTATATAATTTTTAAGTTATTTATAACCATCCTAAAAGATATAAATGCTTGTGTATTTGTTTAGCTAAAATAAAAAAAACATTATCCCCTGAAAATGAAAATACATATACTTTAGATTGATAGAAATATTATAACTGAGTTTATAAATATATCAGCATAGATTTGGTTTTTGGATTGACTTTTTTCCCACAGTGACCACCATGCTTCCTCCACCTCGACATCCTGTAAGATATTCTGACTGAGTGATTGCCTTGTAAAGCTAGCATGTAATTTAAATTGTGGTATGATGTTACACAATGGATTAATTTAAAATTCTTCCATTTTGGGAGCCATACAAACCTGGGCTCATCTTGGTTGATGAGTCCATCTTGGTTCAGCTTCTTACTGACTGGAAAACTTAGAGAAAGTTTTAAAATTTCTCATCTATATTTTTCATTATCTGGAGGACTGTTCTGAACAATATATAATGTACTTGGAGTTATAAATAAAGTGGGCAGTCAATAGATGTTAGTGCCTTTTTCCCCACTACCATTTTTATTCCCCCAATATAATGAAATAATCATGATAGAGATAGATAAAAGGTTTTTCTTTCTTAAGCTCAAACACAGTAAATCCAATCAGGCACAAAGATGCCTGAGAAATCATGTAAATGTTATTGTGAAGGGCTGAAAGAAACTATGAGAATGAGAAGAACTGAAAATTGCCAAAGTCAGTTCTAGAAAATGTTCCCTGAAACCAAACAGCTTCTGTATGTTAGATGACCTGAGCTTACATCAACTGAAATCATGTTTGAAAGATAACCTGTTTGTAGGACAGAGTATCAGTCAAAGAAAACACCAGTGTTTGGAATACAGAAAAGATCAGGAGAACAAGAAAATAGAACATAGAAGCAAAATGAGAAAAAATGCTAGAGTGGCTATTTTAATAAACTCTGAGAGACAGAGGATATATAGGAAGACTCCACATCAAAATGAAGCTGCACACGTCCCATGTGTACTTTATGTGCACTGGAAGATGAACTAGCCCATGTTCTCTTCAACTGGGATAACTCTGAGAAGTTACTCTAGGATGTCAGAATGACTAAGCTGGAGAATGTATGTATTTATGATTATTTATTTATTATTTTATTTAATTTATTGGGGTGACATTAGTTAATAAAATTATATAGGTTTCAGGTGTGCAATTCTGTAATACATCATCTGTGTATTGAATTGCGTGTTCACCACCCCAAGTCAAGTCTCCTTCCATCACCATTTACCCCCTACACCTTCTTTTACCTCCCCCTACTCCTTTTTCCCTCTGGTAATCACCATACTGTTGTTTGTGTCTATGAGTGTTTTTCTTAATCCCTTCGCCTTTATTACCCAGCCTCCCAACCTTACCCCTCTGACAGCTATCAGTCTGTTCTCTGTATGATTCTGTTTCCATTTTCTTTTTTTTAAAGATTTTATTTATTTATTTTCAGAGAGAGGGGAAAGGAGGGAGAGAGGGAGAGAAACATGAATGTGTGGTTGCCTCTTATGCGCTCCCTACTGGGGACCTGATCCACAACCCAGGCATGTGCTCTGACTGGGAATCGAACCAGTGACGCTTTGGTTCTCAGGCCAGCGCTCAATCCACTGATCCACACCAGCCAGGGCTTTTTTTGTTTTCTTTGTTAGTTTATTTTGTTCATTAGATTTCATATACAAATGAAATTGTACAGTACTTGTCTTTTTATGACTGGCTTATTTCACTTAGCATAATGCTCTCCAGGTCCATCCATGCTGTCACAAAGGGTAAGATTTCTTTCTTTTTTTTCTACAGTCAAGTAGTATTCCATTGTGTAAATGTACCACAGCTTTTTTATCCACTTATCCACTGATGGACACTTGGGCTGCTTCCAAATCTTGGCTTTTGTATATAATGCAGCAATCAACATAAGGGTGCATACATTCTTTTGAATTAGTGTTTTGGGTTTCTTCAGATAGAATCCCAGAAGTGGAACTGTAGGGTCATAAGGCAGTTCCATTTTTAATTTTCTGAGATAACTCCATACTTACTGCTTTCCACAGTGACTTCACCAATTTACATGTCCACCAGGAGCACACAAGGGTTTTCTTTTCTCCACATCCTCACCAGCACACATTGTCTGTTGATTATTGATGATAACCATTCTGACTGGTGTGATGTGATATCTCATTGTGGTTTTAATGTGCATTTCTCTGATGATTAGTGATGTTGAGCATGTTTTCATATGTCTATTGACCATCTATATGTCCTCTTAGAAGTGTCTATTGTTTGCCTATTTAAATTTTTTAAATTTTATTTTTATTGTTTATGCTGTTACAGTTCTTCCTGCTTTTTCTCCCTTTCCCCACCTCCTCCCAGGCCCACTTTTTGCCCATCCTTAAGCCAGTCCCGGTATTGTTGTTCATGTCCATGTGTTGTGCATAAATGTTCTTTGGTTAATCCCTTCACCATCTTTCATCCTGTCTCCCCACATCCTTTCTGGCAGCTTTCACTCTATTTAATGTATCTTAGCTTCTGTCACTATTTTGTTTGTTAGTTATTGTTTCCATCAGATTCCATATATAAGTGTGATCATGTGGTATTTTTCTTTCACTGATTGGCTTGATTCGCTTAGCATAATTTTCTCCAGGTGGACTGTTTTTTTTTCATGTTGAGTTGTATAAGTTCTTCATAAATTTTGGATATTAACCCCTTATCTGATGTATCATTGGCAAATATGTTCTCCATTCAGTGGGTTGTCTTTTCATTTTGTTAACAGTTTCCTCTGTTGTGCAAAAACTTTTTAGTTTGATGTAGTCCCATTTGTTTATTTTTTTCTTTATTTTTCTTTCCTGAGGCAATATGTCAGAACAATATTGCTATGAGAAATGTCTGAGATTTTACTGCCTATGTATTCTTCTAGGATGTTTATGGTTTCAAGTCTAACATTTAAGTCTTTAATGAATTTTGAATTTATTCTTGTGTAGGATGTAAGAAGATGGTCTAATTTCATTTTTTGCATGTATCTAATTTCCCCAACATCATTTATTGAATAGACTACCTTTACCCATTGTATGTTTTTACCTCATTTGTCAAATATTAATTGACCATCAAGGCACAGGTTTATTTCTAGGCTCTCTATTCTGTTCCATTGATCTATATGTCTGCTTTCATACCAGCACCTGGCTCTTTTCATTACTATGATTTTGTAGTATAGTTTGATATAAGGTAGTACGATTCATCCAACTTTCTTATTCTTTCTCAAGATTGCTGTGGCTACTCAGAATCTTTTGTGGTTCCACATCCATTTTTGAATTATTTGACCTAGTTCTGTGAAATATGCCATTGGTATCTTGATAGAAATTGCATTGAATCTATAGACAGCTTTGGGTAGTATGGACATTTTAAGTATGTTCATTCTTCCCATCCACGAACATGGTATATGCTTCCACTTATTTTTATCTTCTTCAGTTTCTTTCTTCAGTGTCTTAAAATTTTCTGAGTACAGGACTTTTACATCCTTAGTTAAATTTATTCCTAGGTATTTTGTTTTATTTTTTTGGTGCAATTGTGAATGGGATTGTTTTCTTAGTTTCCCTTTTTGATAGTTCACTATTGGAATATAAAAATGCAACTGATTTCTGGATATTTATTTTGTATCCTCCTATTGTACTTTACTGAATTCATTTATCAGTTCCAGTAGTTTTTTGGTGGAATAGTTAGGGTTTTCTATATACAGTATCATGTCACCTGCAAATAATGCCAGTTTTACTTTTTCCTTTCCAATTTAGATGCCTTTTATTTCTTCTTATCTGACTGCTGTGGCTAGGACTTCCAGTACTATGTTGAATAAGAGTGGTGAAAGCAGACATCCCTGTCTTGTTCCCAATCTTAAGGGAAACACTTATAGTTTTTGCCCATTAAATATGATGTTGCCTGTCAGTTTGTCATATATGGCCTTTATTACATAGAGGCATGTTCTCTCTATTCCAATTTAATGGGATTTTTTTTATAATAAATGGGTGCCAGAGTTTATCAAATGTTTTTTCTACACTTATTGATATGGTCATGTGGTTTTTAATCCTTCATTTTGTTTACATAGTGTATCATATTTATTGATTTGCAGGTATTATACCAACCTTGTATCTCTGGGATAAATCACTTAATCATGGTGTGTGATATTTTTAAAAAATATATTTTATTTATTTTTTAAGGGACAAGAGGAAGGGAGGGAGAAAGAGAGAGAGAAAAACATTGATTTGTGTGAGGAACATTGATTTCTTGCCTCTTGTATGTGCCCTATCCAGGGACAGAACCCACAACCCTGGCATGTGTCCTGACCAGGAACTGAACCAGCAACCTTTTGCTTTGCAGGACAACACCCAGCCAAATGAATCACATTGGTCAGGGATGATCATTTTAATGTATTGCTAGATTCAGTTTGCTAATATTTTGTTGAGGATTTTAGCATCTGTGTTCATCAGGTATATGGGCCTATGATTTTTTTCTTTGTAGTGTCTTTGGAATAAGGATAAAGCTAGCCTCATAAAATGAGCTTGGGAGTCTTCCTGACTCTTGTATTTTTTAGAATAATTTGAGAAAGATAGGTGTTAGGTCTTTGAATGTTCGGTAAAATTCCCCTTGAATCCATATGATCTAGGACTTTTGTTTGTTGGAAGTTTTTAGAACACTGCTTCAATTTCACTAGTTGTAATTGGCATATAATTTTTGACTCCCCCAAAATTTAACTACTAATAACCTTTGTTGATTCAAAACCTCACTGATAAAGTGAAGTGTAGCTTAACACATATTTTGTATGTTATACAGTCAAACCTCAGTTTGCAAATGTCTCCCATCTCTAACAATTCACTTCTTGACCAATGTTTCCATGGGAAAAAAAGTCTTTGCTGTTCATCAAAACTTCAGTTCTCCTTCTTTCTCTCTGCTGCATAGAATTCCATTGTGTAAATGTACCATAGTTTCTTGATCCACTCATTTGCTGATGGGCACTTGGGTTGCTTCTAGCACTTGGCTATTGTAAATTGTGCTGCTATGAACATTGGGGTGCATAGGTTCTTTCTGGCAGTGTTTCTCATACAAAATGATCACGCTTTAAAAATATATATAATTGGATTAATTAAAACAATATTTTAATCTTACTAATATCTGAGAATATGTTTCTTTTAACGATTAGAAGATCACTGTGATAGTGAGGTCTCAAATTTGTTTTGGACTAGCCAATAGTAACTTAGACTTGGAATTTAGTCTTTTGAGGCACTCATACATTATGTAGCCTAAATGGTAATTCTAAAGTCACTGACATAGTTTCTATAAAAATAACCACTACATAACAGCTTATAAAATGTTTTTCTAGGAAAGCCCTTTTAGATGTTCTATAGAAAACTTTGTTGACTATAGTGCCAATATGGCTTCCCCCATCTCATTATGGATTTCTTCCTGTCATAAACAATTAAGGAGATTCTTTTATATCTAAAAGATCACATGAGAGGGCCAAGATGGCGGCATAGGTGGATGCACTGTTCCTCCTCGCACAAACAAAAGAGGGGAAAAAAAAGCAATTTAGAGGGCAAGGGCAGCCAGATCTGACAGAAAACTGAACTGAGTGGAAGACCGACAACCAAGGAGTTAAAGAAGACACGTTCATCCAGACCGGTAGGCAGGGTGGAGCTGGGTGGAGGGCGCTCGGGGAGACGCGGTTTGTGGAGTGGTGCCGGTGGCGCTGCAGCCCCCTGGAGCAGCCAGTGGCGGGTGTGCCTGGCCAAAGCTCGGCGGGCACACTCTGAGAGACCCGGGCTGAGTCTCGTGCACCAGGTGGTCCCTCATTAGCGCGTGGATAGACTGGGAGGAAAAGCTGGGGACTGAAACAGACCGCGCGGCCCACCAACGCAGGGAAATAAAGCCTCAAATCACCGATTGAATACACCTGTGGGGGTTGAGGCGGCGGCAGGAGCAACTCCCGGCCGCACAGCAGAGTTCGTTGGTGAGGCCCACAGGGACTTGGAACTGTGCAGCCCCGGCCACTCTCTCTGGAGCCAGCAAGGAGGGAATCGGCTTGCTTGTGGGCAGCTGGGGAGGTGCAGAGAGCGGAGCAAGCGCCATTGTTCTCTCAGGCCCCGCCCCCACACACAGCATCACAACACAACGACGTGGGATACCCCGCCCCCACAGAGAGCTTCACAACACAACAACGTGGGTGACCCCACCCCCAAAGATAGCGTCACAACAGAGTGACGTAGGTTTCCCCGCCTTGGTGAACACCTAAAGCTCCGCCCCTTAAAGTAACAGGTGCACCGAGGGAAAAAAATAAAGGCAGCAAGATAGGGGGGAGCAGAGTCCACTCCCTCCTCCCCACAAGTGAAACACCCAGCTGATTTTCTGAGGAACAGAACGAACAGCCAACAGTATTCCGGCATATATGAAGATTGGTGAACAAGATTACAGGGGAAATTGAACGATCAGACGCCTGACACAGACAGGAGGACCAGGGGAACAGGCCTGACCGGACACTTTTAAAGCCAGCCAGCAGAAGTTTTTTTGTTTGTTGGTTTGTATGTTTGTTTGTGTGTTTTCCCCACCCTCTTTCCTGTCTGTCCTTCTTTATTTTTTTTTAAATTCCTTCTTCCTTCTGTTCATTTAGTATTCCTAGTCTTCTCCTCTTTTTATTTCTTATTTTTTTATTTTTATTTTTTATTTTTTTACTTTATTTTTGTTTCTTTTCTTCTTCCTTCCCCTCTCTTCTTTATCCACAGGTGAGACATTAAAACCTGGAGTTGAAAAGAGAACAGAGCTAGACCCAAACAAGGGTCAGCCCTAAAAACAGAGACAGTGACAAAAAATCAACTTCGCTACTCCAGAGAACTTGACAGATCAATTTAAGAAACAGAGGCTAGCAAGAAGAGTCTCACAAA